>VNJV01011185.1:0-28134 GCA_008042635.1 Drosophila nikananu
TGGGCGCGCTGTATGATGTCTATGTTTGTTCTGCTCGCGTTCCCCAAAAGCTGGGAGCCATACGTCCAGATTGGCTTAAGAGTGGAGTTGTAGAGCAGGACCTTGTAGTCCAGACACAAGGGCGATCGGGAGTTTTTAATCCAGTGGAGGCTGCTGGCTTTCAGTTTTAGGTGCAGTTTCTTGCATTCGATATGTCTACGCCATATTAGACGGCGGTCGAGGTGGATGCTGAGATACGTTACTTCATTAACTTGGGGGATCTGCGTGCTATTCAGGCAGAGCGGAGGGCAAGTTTGTCTGTTAAGCGTAAACGTTATGTGTTTACATTTTTGTTCGTTTATTTTAATACGCCAGTCTGATAGCCACTTCTCGACTACCACGAGGTGGTTGGCAAGATGGGTTGTTGCACGGACTGGGCATCTGGAGCGGCTAAGGATCGCAGTGTCGTCAGCGAAGGTGGATGTTGTTAGTCGGTCACTCGTGGGAATATCTGCTTTGTAGAGGACGAATAGAGTTGGCCCAAGTGCGCTGCCTTGTGGGACTCCAGCTTCGATAGTGTAGCTGTCGGAAATTGTTGTGTTGCACCTCACTGCGAAGGCTCTATTGTAGAGGTAGGATTCAAGAAGTTTGTGAGTGTACCCAGGCAAGTGAGTTTTAATTTTATGCATGAGACCTTTGAGCCAGACGCGGTCGAATGCTTGAGATTCATCGAGGAATATCGCGCTGCATTATTTCCTATGCTCGAAGGCTGTGCGAATCTCTGATGTTATTCTGTTTACTTGCTCGTTAGTTCCGTGTTTTTCTCTGAAGCCAAATTGATGGGCTGGGATAATGTTGTGGGCTCCCATATATGGTATTATGTGCGTTAGAAGCCCTTTTAAGAATAATTTGGACAGGCATGATAATAAACTTATTGGTGTGCAAGACGACAGAATCGTGTGATCTTTTCCGGGCTTCGGTATCATTATAATAATTGATTTTTCGCATTTACTTGGGTAGTATGCTAGACTTATGATTCCATTGAAGAGTTTACAGATGACCTCAAAAGGCACAGTACGGGACTTAAATTATCATTTTTGAAGTTAGTAGCTCCCCGACTCGATCCTTTTTTGGTTTTACCTCCCTAATGACTTTAAAGTTGGCGAAGATTCCGTTTTGAAATGGAGCATGGCGATCTGCTGGTTTGCCATGCTCGTCACAGAACCATCTGTTCAATTTGCAAGTTGGTTTTGAAGTTAGTAATTTCCTGGCTTCTGTGACGAGTACCTCTTCCAGGTTGCTGGTAGAGCAGTCGATGTCCGCTGCCATATTTAGTTGAGAAGTTAGCTCAATGTGGGAACTCACATACTTTCTGTATTTCATCCAGTTAGTGTTGTGCGACGTCAGCCAGTAGGGGTGGTCCGTGATTTCTGGGCTTTGAAGAAGCGTTATCAACAAAGGCGAATGGTCAGATGAGAGATCCGGTAGGGTTATGACCCGTATTATATTGCGTGGGATGTTTTTTGTCACCGCAAAATAAATTAGATCTGGGATCTTTCTGGAGTCTGCAGGCCAATATGTGGGTCTACCCTAAAAAACTTACTCCAATTAATTGCTCACTTTTATAATTGCAATTTACAATTACCTTCCCTTGGTGGTCACGGGGCGTAATCGCCAATGCGTATGTTTGGCTGATCTGTGCGGTAGAAAGTGTAACCTCTTATATAGAAGTTATATCTCCCTGTGAGGTGCTTTTCAACTGGCAGCATGGCGTCGATTTGATTTATATAAATGTATATTATAAATGTATGCCTCCAGTAAACCACCTTGGTTCAATAAGGAGCTGACACGCCTAAAAATTTGAAGTCTAGGCTTTATAATATATACAAACTCACTGGTTCTCAAACTGTCCTTTCAACTATCTTAGCGCTCGGTCGAAATTTACCGTGCTTAACGCTCGATCCTATAAAAATTATCTGATTCGTTGTAGGGTTCAGTTCTCACAGGACCCGAAACAGTTTTATAATTTTGTTAATACCAAGCATAATCCAAACCTATATCCTTTTTCGCTTTCATTTCAAAATTCTTCAGCAAGCTAGGATCAGGCAATCGTCGATATTTTTGCTGAGTTTTTTAAAACGACATATTCTTCCGCAACCAATTCAAACCTGGTGAACCAGATGCACTCTTTCCTTATGCCCAGTTCGAACCTAATTTTCAGTCTTATCTTAGACGAAAGCTCTCTTTGTCTTGATCTTCAACGTCTTAAGCCAGTATATGCACCGGGTCCCGATGGTATACCGGGCTGTGTACTCAGGAACTGCTCTGTGCAACCCCCTTCTCAAATTGTTTTCCTTATTTTTAGAAACATCACAATTTCCCCTTATTTGGAAGGAATAATTTATTATTCCTATCCACAAAAAAGGTAGCAAATCAATAACTATAGAGGAATCTATATATTGTCGGGAATTCAAAAACTCTACGAGAATGTAATCACTCCTCACTTGCAGCATTTATGCAGATCCGTCATTTTTCCATGTCAGCATGGATTTATAAGGCGAAGATTGATTACTACAAATCTTTTGGAACTTACCTCTGACGCTTCCCGAAGATCCCTATCATCCTACTTTCGATGTGACTCTCGACATCGGGACTGACTTACTGAATATATCTGACTGTCCAGCCGAAAAAGTTCTTTGGACGGACTTTGAACGGCTGAATAACTTTATTTCAGATTTTAATTGGTCCTATTTATACATGTGCACTGGCATGGCTGAAGCCGTGAATATTTTTTACAGTGCCATGAGTTCCTTTTTTACTGAATGTGTTCCGTTATACTATTCGCCAACCTCAAATAAGCCTCCTTGGTTTACTTAAGAGTTGAGTCATCTTAAAAATAAAAAATCTAGGCTGTATACTACATATAAACATTCCGGTTCTAACTCTGCCTTATCCCTTTATTTATCGTTGAAGGGTCCAGGTCTCTCAGGACCCAAAACAGTTTTATAATTTTGTTAACTTTAAACGTAGGCCAATTACGCATCCTTCCTCGCTTTCGTTTGAAAATACAACCGTAAAAAACGATCGGGCTATCGCTGATCTGTTTGCGCAGTTTTTTCAAACCACTTATTCAACTTCCAATGACTCTAATCAGACTTATTCTTACATCATGCCCAAATCGAACTTTATTTTCAGGCCTACTTTAGACGAAAGTTCTATTCCCTTAGATCTTCTCCGTGTTAAGCCCGTTGATTCGCCAGGTCCCGACGGTATACCTGGCTGCGTGCTTAGGTATTGTGCCGACGCCCTGTGCAATCCCCTTCTGAAATTGTTTACCTTGTCCTTATAAACCTCCCACTTTCCCTTTATTTGGAAGGAATCATTTGTTATTCCTCTCCACAAAAAAGTAGCAAATCGGAGGCTAGCAACTATATAGGAATCTCTAAGTTGTCGGTCATTCCAAAATCATAACTCGTCATTTGCAGCACCTGTGCAAATCAATTATTTCTCCATGTCAGCATGGATTTTTAAAGCAATCTTTTGGCGCTCACTTCCTTTTAAGGGCTTCCATAAAAACTTTCAGACAGACGTAATCTATACTGATATCAGTAAAGCATTTGACTCTGTTAACCATTCTCTCCTTGTTCGGAAACTCGATCTAATGGGATTTCCGGTTGATCTTCTTAGTTGGATCTCAAGTTATCTGAATGGCAGAACGCAAAAGGTGCTCTTTAAAATTTATTTATCCAATGTTACTTCTGGCGTCCCACAAGGGAGCCATTTCGGCCCCCTGTTGTTTCCATTATTTATTAACGACCTGCCCAAAGTTCTGATCAACTCCAGTGTACTTACGTGCGCGGACGATGTCAAACTTTGCGTGCAATATAAGGACGCTTCCTGCCAATCTGATATACAGACAGATCTTAATAATTTTCAAACATGGTGCCGCATAAACATATTAAACCTAAAAGGCTCCAAATGCAAGCTAATGACATTCGCCCGTGTTGATTTTTACATAATAACGTCACGTGTAGATAGCCTTAACAAAATAAAAACTTTAATACTAACCCACTTAGTACTCATGCAGGCAAACATCTGGCAGCACGCCAGTAGTCACTTCCTCGTATACCTTTCTATATTTTCACATTGTCGCGCCCACTAACTCGGTCGGTAGGGAGGGAAGTGGGCGTGAGACTCGCCCGTTAAAAAAAATGTTGTTGAAATTCCACACGGATGTTCGTAGGTGAGACATTCAGAGACTGTTGTGCTACAAGCAACTGAACCACCATATTCTGGTTCAGAACAAGGGTTTGCATAGTTGTTTTCATAAATGACATAAGTTCTATCATACTTTGTTGCATGGTAAACATCATAGATTCCAATTTGATTTGCGGTCCTGGAACCTGTTGAGCATATTCTGGGTGAGGCTGGAGTGGATTTTCCTGTGCCTGTGCGTAGTGGGGTTTGGCACAGGATATTCCCTTAGTGGTACCAAATGATGATCTGGCTGCCTTAGAGAAAACTACGTCTGCGTACTTTTTGTTTGTCGATCGTCGCATGCGACTCTTCAACTCCTTGTAGACTGCACAGCCACATTTTTTCTTTTGGGGGTCTTCCTTGCTTGCGGATCAGTTTAAAGCTAGGTACTGACATAAGATAAATTGGCTTTCAAAAAGTTGCGAGCGAAATTTACTCGGGAACCAGTGTGACCAAATAGTTTAAAAATGGCTGAAAACGCGTAGCATGGGGTCATAAACAAACTTTATAAAGTTAAAATATAATGCACATGAAAACTTTATAAAGGTAAATTATATATATATATATATATATATATAATATATTATATATATATTATATATTATATATAATATATTATATATATATATATATATATTGAAATAATACTTACTGATGTATTCGCCACAATGAAGCTCAAGGCAAATAACAGGAGGAACCAAGGTGCAACAAGCAAATAATAAACTCCCAATTCAGGAAACATTTTTTTGGTGCGATTCCAAACCCGTTCTACAGTGAATTCATTCCAAGACAAGAAAATTCAAGCCGTTTGTAAGCCATCGGATAACCGAAATACAGTCAAGTTCAACAGATACTCAATAAAATTGGGTACCATCGTCCTGCAACACTGCTGATGCTGCCACTCGTCTATCCAATTCCCCCAAAATCTATAGCCAGAGCTCATGGATACGGGTTTTTTTTAATCTGCCGCGGTGAGATCTGTCGGATGGTGCAACAAGCGGCCTTCCGTGTAGAAATCAAGACCCTACCAAATCAACAGATGATTACCAAGCACATCCGAATTTATCTTCATTTATCGAATCAGACGGCCGCCTCTTTATCAAAGTCGAGACGCCGTACAATTCTCCTTACGAAAGATCACACAGTGTATTATTTGATTATGCGGAATTTTCACACAAAATACCACCACCAGAACCAAGCAGTCATCATAAATGAGAGCCGTAAAAAATGTTAAATACGTCATGCTAAGAAATTCCTAAGTAAATTCCCATGAATGCAATATATGCATTTTAGATAAAAGCGTACCTAAGGCTCCACGTATGGGTCAACAGCCACCAGCCCGATTGACATCGTATGTAAGACCATTAAGTTATACAGGGGTGGATTGGTTCGGCCCACTTAACGTAACTGTGGGACGTCATCATCAGAAGCGCAAAGAAGTAATGTTCACCAGCATGACATAAGAACTGCCCATTTAGAATTGGCAGCCGACCTTTCCACTGATGCCTTTATTCTATGTTTGCGAAATTTTATTAATCGTAGAGGCACACCTGAATGATTCGAAGCGATAATGGTACCAACTTCATCGGATCAACAAAGGAGCTCAAGAACAGTGAACATTTATGTAAGCAGGCGATATATCGAGCATATGTCAGCATTGGTTGGAGAGAAAGGAGTTGGCAGAACTTAAGGTTGGAAAGAGAAGAGAGAGAGAGAGAGAGAGAGAAGTAGAGTCGATCGAGAGTCAGAATAAGAAGGTGCTAAGAAGTTGTAAAAGAGCCGAACAGAATAGGCAGAGTTGTAGAAGCCGTAGTCGAGAGTTGTAGAAAGCCGTAGTCAAGAGCTGGAGAAAGCTGTAGCAGAATCACTTAAAGAAAGCCGTAATCTGAAGCCGTAAACTAAAGTCGTAAACTAAAGCCGTAGACGAAGCCGTTATCCAGTGATCATGTGCCGTGCCGTTGCCAAGCTGCTTTTAAGTCGTCTCTTACTTAACCAATTGCCGAACTGAGAACTTAAACTATTCACTGTTATTATTACTGAAATATCCATATTGTTATCAATAAACAATCTATTTATTAGATCTCGACGTCATCGAAAATGAAGCTGTCCTGAAGGGAATCAAATGGATATTTAACTGTCCTTTTCAGCCTAATGCCGGAGGATGTTGGGAAAGACTAATAGGAATAGTAAAAAGATTATTATGTAAAACGTTGTACAGTATCAACCCACTAGTCGAGACACTCCAATCTGTACTGATCGAGGCAGAAAACATAATAAACTCACGCCCTCTTGCTGAAAACCAATCACACATCCAGACGAAGAACCCTTAACATCAAATCATTTTTTAATGGGTTGTACAAATTCGACACAGACGCCACAGCCACCTGTTCAAAATATATGTCTAATAAAGCAATGGAAAATTTCCAAAGCTGTTAAGCACCGTTATTGGAAAATATAGATAGTGGGCCACAACTGGTTCATGGTTCTAAGTGGCTCCAAATTATTACCCCGCTTAAAACAGACGATCTGGTACTCATAATGGACGCCACCTTACCAAGAAGTAAATGGAAAAGAGGACGAATAATCAAATTCTTGACTGGAAAGTAAGTTTAGCAGAGGTAAATACAGTGGATACTATTCTACACCGACCTGCATCGAAGTTAATTCGGATCCAATTGTATGGTGAAAATGACGAAGATTAACCGGTGGGTAGGGTTAAAAATTTGAAACAGTATAATATCAAATTTAAATTGGATAATGTCAGAAAAGTATTTTTATATCGATAGGTTAAGTACCCTTACATTTATTATTTTTCTAAGTTGTATTTGTCATTGTAAATGGCTTGGCACTCGAAAAAAAGGAGAGTGACCTAAAACGGCCCTGCAAACACAAAATTTAACAGAACTAATTAAAACGATGCAACGCATCGAGGAGGCACCCCGATGGAGGTGGAAGCAGCCATCCCACAGGATGAAACCTCGACCCATCTATGAAGATTGGAGACAGGCGGTCCTATCGCTGTTCTGCAGGAACCTGATCGCAACAGGAACCTACTGGAGTACCCCTGTGAAAATTAGGACGAGGGCAAGACGATGACGATGGCCACGGGCGACAGCGATAGAAAAGCACCTAGCCCTCGCTTAGCGTCCGAGGACGACTTTATGCCCGACAACGCCATTCCAGCGCTGATCGCGACCGACGCACAGTTATCCGTCGCCGCATTCGATATTGAGCCAGAGGAAACCGCAATTGTCTTTACGAGCTGGTTGGATGAGATGGAGTGGGAGGACAGACCCCACGAGAGGGCCGCAACGGAGACGATGCCAGCCGGCCCCACACCGGGACCGATACCAGCCCAGAAACCAGGCGTGACCACGGAGACCCTAGGCGACGGTCCCTCAACGCCCATCCCCTGAGCGTTGGGTCCGGCCACAATTGGGACATCTGAATGAACGGGAGCCGACTGCCCCGTCCGCTGGTGAACCACGTCCACAAGGAGGAGGGATTGGAGCGAAAAAAGGACAGGAAGTGACTTTTCCAAGAAACAGCTGAAAATAAGTGAAAATAAAAAAATAACAACTATTATACAAATTAAAGAATACAACTTTTATTTATTAAAGAATGGGTGTTGACGGCAAGGCAGTATCTTCTGGTGACGCTGTTTTGATACACTGTATAAATGTATAAAATAAGTGGTCTCAAAAATAAATATGTTTTGTTTTTTACTGGACCCTGATGAACTACGATCAGTACATCCAAGTAGCCCGTATGACACCAAGCATGTTCCTTTTAGGTGTTAGTGGGCGCGAAAGATGAAAATATAGGAAAGGTATACGAGGAAGTGACTACTGGCGTGCTGTCCGATTGTTTGCCTACATGCGTACTAAGTGGGTTCGCATTAAAGTTTTTAGTTTAGGAAGACTATCTACGTTAGATACCGTGGATAAGGTTAAAAATAAATGTAATGCCAAGCATGGTTCTACGGTTAGGAAAAGAAGGTAAGTTAATTATAATGAGTGTACTAGGATACGAGAGTAACCTCTGGTTTGCATCCTAGTTTAAACCGCGTAGAGAAAAAAGTGAACAGTTCTTCTAAACTGACTCAATGCGTTTCCTGTGGACCCCATACTGATGGCTCCAAACGCAATATCCATATTTTAGGATACGAGGAACTAAAGAAATATATAGGGATTTTTTAACATAGGGGTCATTGAATTAACCAAGCAGACCTCTGGCTTTATAAACCATGCACAAAATATCATCATTAAAGTCAAGTTTAGGATCCAGACGGACACCCAAATCATCAACTATAGCAATTCAACCAAAAAACAGCAGTTCAGCGTATAAGTGGCAAGTTTGGGAGCGACACGTAACAATGTCATTAGCGTGCATTTAGAGCCGTTTAAGTTTAATAAGATTATGCGGTACCATTTTTGAAAATATTAAGATCTGTTTGAAAATCAGACTGGCAAGAAGCGTTCTAATATTGCACGCAAATTTTGACGTTGTCCCCGTACATCAGTACTCTGGAGGTAATCAAAACTTAGGGCACGTCGTTAGTAAATATTGTAAATAACAGTGGACCCAAATGGCTCCCTTGCCAAACGCCTGAAGTGACCCTGTGAATATTAAATAATATATTTTTAAAGATGACCTTTAGCGTCATGCTATTCAGATAGCTTGAGATCCAACTTAGACAATCAACCGGAAGTCCCATTAGATATAGTTTCTGAAAAAAATTACATATTTTGCTGACGATCAGATATATTCTGTCAGTCCCAATGCTAAGAGTCACATCAAAAGTAGGATGATAGGGAACTTCGGGTAACGTCAACGGCGGCACCCTGGCTAAATTGACTCTTGTCGGATATGAGACAAAACAGAGATCAAGCAAGCGCTCTAGGGAATTTCGTACATGGTTGACTTTAGACAGCAAAGTGTGGAACAAACCATAAATAAAATCATGCTGTGTGGAGGTAAGGAGTGTATTAGTGGAATTATTTGAGGACCAAATAGCCCCTGGGATATTCAAATCACAAAGAACTACTAAATGATCCTTATCCGAAAGTCGATTGGAAACCATTTGGATAGCTAAAAGATGGTTCCAATAAATATGAAATTCCCACAAAGGAGGATTGTAGGAACAAGTAATGAAAATGGATCTACAATTTACTGATAACTCCACACAAAGGAGTTTAACATCGTTGCACTCTTCGAAAGTTATTAATTCAGATGCGAGACTGAAGTCAACCGCTATTAACTTTTCCAGCATTATTATATTTTTTCAGCTCTAGTTTTGGATAAAGGCAATAACATCTTCCTATGTCTGAGCAGGGGAGAGCCTCAAATATATGTTTCGAAGGTAGTACTTCTATAATGGCTTCAGATCATTAGCGCCAAAAACCTTTTACTGGTTTTAGCGACGCAGACAATAGCAGCCATTGTGTGGACTTACCACTGTTACATTTACTTAGGGAAAAATAAGATAAGTTCAGCTGTACTAAGAGAGCGAGAGAGCGTAAGAGTGGGTGAGTGGATGAGCAAGCTTAAGATGACCCAATGGCGGAAACAACTGCTAAACGGTGAAGGCACAAAGAGGAATGCAAAAGCAAACACTTCCACGTTACCAAATTGAGAAAACAATAACAAATACACAAAACAGAATAGCTGTATTCACGCGAAGTGAACGGGAACTTTATGAATTATAAAAATAAAGATTTAAATAAAACCCGATTATTTATGTGCCAAATTAACACAAAACGATAGTGCCAGAAAAATACACTTCCGTTCACTTGGAAGGCAAAAATTAATGTTACAAAAAATATATATTTTTCTTTTGGTTTTAATATATTTAAAATAAACTTACTTTGATATCCTTTTGGGCAATAATGTCACTGCTAATAGAATTATTAATAATAGATGGTTTATTTTTAATGCTAGGAAAAATTATTCCGTCTTTTCGAATTAAGGATTTCGCTGTCGTTGGGTAACCATCACCACTATTTATAAAAGCTCCTTGGACGTTTGAAGTATTGGTATGATAAGATGCTGAAGGTATTGGACTCATTATATCGTCTTCAGAAGCGGAAGTAAAAAGTGTATTTAAAGCACTGTTTACTGCGGACGGTTGAACATAGGAAAATGACCCAGCTTCATTTAAGGTCGTCTCTTCTAAGGTTTTATCGATGACAGTGTGGCTTAAACAAAAGTATATTGGTAAGATATATTTATACTGATTAATAGTTTATTTTATTTACTTATTTGATTCATATTTATCGAAGTGATCATCGTAGTGAGGCTCTGGTAACTCAGGTATTTTCTCATTATTTTCCTCTTTTTTTAAACGCTTTTCAACCATATCTAGGTTGTTTATGATCAGATTGGTTTTTGTTTTAAGATCTTGATGAATTTCATCTATTGCGCGTTCCTGGCGTTGAGTTTGTGTTAGAAGCGCGTCTGACTTGGGAAGAAGGTGCTCCACAGTTGATTTTGTGCCGACCACGACGTCCCAAACTTCATCCATTTTTTCTGACACCAAAACCATTGGCCTTATTTGGTTGACAAGACTATCTAGCTTGCTAGATTTAAAAGGAGGCTGCGAAGTGGTTGTTATATTAAGTGTGTTAAATTGCTCGTGATTATCAACTACAGCAAAATGAATATCGTGTACCATACGCATTATTCTTTCAATACTTTCTGACACAATGTTAATGTGAAACTGTAACTTTTTATCTATACTTTCTGTCGTATGTCTAAGATCACTTAATTCAGATGACAAATGTGTCATAGCTTCAGTGTTTAAAGCTTTCGAAATTTCATTTACATTTATAGTGACTGGCTTTTTTTCACTAGCTTCGCCATATACTTCTTCAACTTGTAAAAAGTTATTATCTATTTGGACCTTAAGACCCTCTAGCTTAGTATCAATACCAGATACTTTACGATCCAACTTTCTTAGTTGTTCTTCAAGTAAGTTTGATGAATTTTGTTTAGATTTTGTACTGTGGCTAATATTCATATCTCGTAATTTCAGTTCAGGTAAATCATTAGCAATTCTAGACTCTATATTACGCAGTTGAGATATGATTAAATCAGTTTTCACAATATTATTTATCATTCGATTTTGCAATACTTCAATGTGTTGCATTATTATATCAACAGATTTATCGAGATTATCAAACCGATGAAGTTTTCCTTCAAGGGTGGTTATAACACCTTCAAATATTTGCAGTAACTGTTGTTCTCTGTAATTAAATAAAATTAAGAGGTTTAATTTTTAATTTTAGTTTGCAGTGTTTGCACAAATTTTGAAAAGCTTTCGATAACGATTTCAAATGCAAATATAATTAAAATCAAGACTTAACAAGAAAGGAAGTTAACTTCGGTACGCCGAAGTTTACATACCCTTACAGTAGGTAAGAATAAGAAAAAAAAAAGTTCTTTCGTTTTCTCGTGTACTGACATAAAATAAATGTTGCGAACGAGATATGTTGCGAACGATCTTTATGAATTTATATATATATTCCTATGGCTGCTATATGATATAGTGGTCAGATTTGAATAAAATTAAAACCGAAATTCTGGAATAATACAACAAATAGCTATGTATGTCTCAAATTTTATGAAAATATGTGGAAAATTGGCTTAGTTAGATTTTTTCCTCAAAATTTTCTGATCGATCTTATGATAGCTATATGATATAGTTGTCCGATTTTGATAAAATAAAAACCGAAATTCAAGAATAATACAAAATGGCCATATCTCAAATTTTAATCAAATATTGTAAAAATTGGCTAAGTTATAATTTTTTTCATTAAAATTTACCGATCTTTCCTATATAGCTATATGATATAGTCGTCCGATCCGGCTCGTTCCTACATATATAGCAGTGAGAGCATATAGAAGACTATCTGCAAAGTCTCATCCAGATAGCTTCAAAACTGAGGGACTAGTTTGCTTAGAAACGGACAGACGGACATGGCTAGATCGATTCGGTGGTTGATGCTGATCAAGAATATATATACTTTATAGGGTCGGAAATCTCTCCTTCACTGCGTTGCAAACTTCTGCCTAAAATTGTAATACCCTGCAAGGGTATAAAATAGCTATTTCTAATGATAAGATTCTTTTTAGGAACACCAAATATTTAGTCACTTTAAATTAACGTGGGAACCTTTCTATAACAAATTAAAAGCAATAACGTAAACTGAACGATTAAACTGCATGAATAGGAATTTCACCTACCAGCAAACATAATTTTTCTTACATTGTCATCCGGTACCCAGCTCTGATTGCAGGAAACTTTAATACCTGGGCGGCGGATTCGGGCAGTTCCTGCCAGAGGCAGAGGCCATTCTGGATGCTGAGCTCCTGAAATACAGGGGGAAGCTGAGCAATGTATTCACAGCCTGGATCATTCCTCGTATTCTCCAAACTGAATACGCACCAGCTGTTGGTGTATGGGCTACAAAGCAAACTCCTGTAGTATGTTCACAAGGGTGGTAAGGGTGCATCAGACCAAGGCAAGATCAGCAGAGTATTTGCTGATGGATATTCCTTGGCTCTACTGGTGCACCAAGTCGACTCGTAGGTGAATATCAATATGATAGACACCACCTTTTCCTTGGGAGAAGGTCCTCCGCGTGGTACCTCCTGGAAACGTATTACGGTACTACGGTATAATTCCTTTGACTCCACTTCCTTACCGAGACCTGGGTAAGTCTTAAAACGACCTCCCCTCAAGCCAGGCGTGTTACGCGACCCATGTCCGCTAGCTTACAGGTTCGCAGCTGAGGGGTTAATCCAGCTGTGTCCGAGCGGAGCCTTCTCAGGGCCGGGCAACCCTGGGTCGCAAGATGCCTTTCCGCGGCTTTGGGGCGAAGCCACGGTCGACCTTCTTCAATGCCCCAAGCCCCCTCCGGCCCGCTGCGCTTGCCAGGTCGAGCAACGCGGGAGATCATGAAATGAAAATGGATAGAAACTACCGAGCTTCGGAACTCCCGGGAGAGGATAAACCCTTTTTGTCGGAAGAGGACGAGGAGGAGTTGCTAATGCCTAGGCAGGGCTTAGCTTCTCAAGAAACGTCGGATATTGACGAAGACGAGTTGTTGAGGCCAAGCCCGGTCGCCAACACTCCGTTAATATCCGAGGGGGGCGCTAGCACTAGCACTCCCCAAGCCAACGCACATAAAGGTGTGGCTCAGTTGAGCACCACCGAAGCCAACCCACAGCTCACACACCAAAAGAGGCGTGCTAGGGCACACAGGGCCCGCTTTATTCTAAGCAAGATTGCGAAGAATGAGGCTGAGGGCAAGGTGGACCCGAGAGACGCCGCAGATAAAGCGAAATTCCTCGCAGAGATTGCGGAATTCGAAGCTTACCAGAAGGCTAACCCCGAGGCGTTCCAACCCCCGAAGGCAAAGCGTGAACGATCACAGGATGTGAGCGTTAGCGCACCTAATAGGGCCAAGGACGCTCAGGGGAAAGCAAGAGCTACATCCTTCGGTTGGTTGCCGAGGAGACCCAGAGCTCGCATCTGGTTACCGCTGGGGCAAACTGACCATGCCAGGGTGCTCCAATGTCTGAGAGCACAAAACCCAGACGTCCATTTAGAGGACTGGGCCATCCTGAAGGCAGAGAAATAAATGAAGACGAGCCAGCCATTCCTTCTACTTATAAACCAGCGTTGCCTGCCGCAGCTGGAAAAGAGGGACTACAAAATCCGGTACGGCATCAGAAAGGCCAAGATCAAGGTCTTGCTTGCCGAACCGGATGAGCTACTGGAAGAGGTGGACGACACAAATAAGTTGTTGGATGACCTGATCATCGATCATCAACTCCACACCGCCGAACACCAATGCCGAGAGTAGTGCAAATTAACCTGAAGCGCAGCTCGCACGCTTCGGCTAATTTGTCTATCCTTCTAAGGGAGAAGGATATCGACATTGCGCTACTCCAAGAACCATGGACCAGGAACGAGCAAGTTTCGGGTCTGACACTACCAGGATACACACTACTGTACACAAACTCACCAGGAAGACCAAGAGCATGTATAGTAATAAAGAATCATTTTAACGCTTTTCTCTGTTCTAATATCAGTACATCGGTTCTAGCAGTTGCCAGATTCGTGACAACGGATGGGACAGGAGTGCTAATCTCCTCGGCACAGATGGCCCATGACGAACCGGCTCCGCCAGAACCGGTGGTCAAGCTGATGCAACGGGCCGAAGACACGAAGACAACCCCGGTGATCGGGTGCGACGCGAACGCGAGACACACGCTCTGGGGAAGTTTCGAAACCAATGATAGAGGTGAGTCACTTTTTGATCATATTATAAGCCGTAACGTTACAATATGTAACAAAGGAAATACACCAACCTTTATATTCCCGAGCACGGAGGTCTTTCAGGGGTGGGAGGAGGTGCTAGATCTCACCTTACTCGTATTACATAGCCAGTATACAGTAGAGAACTGGAATGTGTCGCTACAACATTCCTTTTCCGATCACAGGTACATATTTTTTGAGTTATCGGTGCCGACCAGCAAAGCGACACCGAGACGCAATCTAAGGAAGACAAACTGGGGCAAATTCAGGAATAGTCCACGCAAAGGTTAGTAACAGGAGGATTAAAGTACAATCTTCGGCAAAGGCCCTCGATAAAGAAGTAGAGGACCTTACGAACACATTAAACAAGGAGCTGAGTGAGCTCAGAAAGAGAACACGAAAGTCTTTCAATACATGTTATGTGTCCAAAGAATGGGCACATTATAAAGAAGTACAAAAACAATACAAAAAAGCAGTATACGAGGCCAAGAAAGAATCTTGGAAAAGTTACTGCTTTTGATGATATAAAGGACACATCCTAGCAAAAGATTATAGACCAATCAGCCTAACATCCTTCATTTTGAAGACGATGGAAAGGCTAATGAATATACACATAAGAGACAAGGCGGAGGGAGATCACCTGTCGGATGCTCAACACGCATACCGAAAAGGTCGATCGACCGAGACAGCACTGCATGAAGTGGTGAGTCATGCCGAGAAAGCTCTAAACTACAAAGAATACACGATGGCCGCCTTCTTAGATATAGAAGCTGCGTTCAATAATGTGAACGCCGAACCCATCCTGGGCTCCCTCAGCTCGATAGGCGTTGAGAGATGCATCAGAGAATGGATAGGTGCTATGCTCACGAGTAGGACGATAGTGGCCGAACTGGGTGGCACTCACCTCACGCGAGTAGTGAAATGAGGCTCACCCCAGGGCGGAGTATTATCGCCTCTTCTCTGGCTAATCAACATGAACCACAAATTGAAAGAACTCAATTGTGGTGGAGTACGGGCAGTAGCATACGCCGATGACGTAGTGCTACTAGTATCAGGTCCTTTCCCCGACATCATAAGCGACATTATGTCGGGAGCTCTGGACAGACTAAACAACTGGGCGAAATCCTGAGGTCTTGGGATTAACCCCACTAAAACAGAACTTATGCTATTTACAAGGAGATCAAAGATCCCTAGTTATAACATGCCTAAAATAGATGGCATAGAGCTAGAGCTTTCTGAGCAGCCGAAGTATCTGGGAGTTATACTGGACCCAAAGCTCTCATGGAAACGAATCATCGAAGAGAGAGACAAGAAGGCAAGTATTGCCTTCTACTCCTGTAGAAAGATGTTTGGGAAAAACTGGGGACTACACCCAAAGACCATAATATGGCCCTACACAGCAGTAGTTAGACCTATATTAACATACGGGGCTCTAGTATGGTGGCCGGCACTCACTAGAGCCTATAAAGTCACCAAACTGACGAGGATACAACGTTCGGCATGCGCTGGAGCTACGGGGGGCTATGCGCTCGTGCCCCTCGGCCGCCCTGAACGTAATCCTGGATATCAAGCCGAATGACCTTTTTATCAAAGATGCGGCGGCGCAGAGTGCGGTAAGACTAAAAGCAAGCAATTGCTGGAGGGATCGCCGCATAGGACACCGCACTATCCTTGATGGGGTCACGGCGTTAATAGACGAAAACATGGACTACATGACAACCGAGATTAAATTCGGCAACAGCTATACGACCTCCTACCCGACAAGGGAGGAATGGACTAGAGGCAGAGTAACCGAACAAGATGAGGTTTCGCTCTACAGCGATGGCTCTAAGATGAGCTGTGGTGTGGGGGCTGGGATCTTCGCTGAGAGCTGGGGGATTCAATCGACTTTCAGCCTCCCAGCATCAGCGACGGTCTTTCAGGCTGAGGTACTCGCTGTATTGGAGGCAGCCAGACTATCCAATCAGCGAGGCCTTAGCAATACCAAAGTGAGGATCTACTCGGATAGCCAAGCGGCTATCAAAGCTCTAGCAGCAGTCAAGACAAACTCACAGTTAGTGACGGAGTGTAAAGGAGCTTTAAACGAGCTTGCTGAACACAACGACGTTAGAATAACCTGGGTGCCGGACACAACGACATACCTGGAAATGAAAACGCAGATAAGCTAGCCCGCAAGGGCTCAGCCGAGCGTAGCAACATTAAAAATACACTAATATCGCTGAACGCGGTACAGTCTAAGATCCATGACTTTTTCAAAGGTCAGGCCTTCAAAGAATGGTCAGGGATGAGTCAAAACAGAAGATCGAGGCTATGTTGGCCGAACTCCGACAGCAAACGCACTGAAGAACTGATATCACATACTAAAAAGGATATCAGTAGGATCACAGCTATCTCCACCGGTCATTGGGCGATAGGATCGCATGCAATGAAGATGGGGCTGCAAAGAACAAGCAGAACAGGAGACCCCAGAGCACCTGCTCTGTCACTGTCCAGCGTTGAACAACAGGAGAATGTGTCATTTTGGTGCCTTCCAGCTGGAATCGCTGGGAGAAGTAGGGAAGCGTAAGATTGCAGCTATCCTTGCTTTTCTCAACGATTCGGGTTGGTACTGAGCTTGACCAGCTAAAATCAGAAAACAGAGGGTGTGGAACAAAACGGAGCACAGCTCTAATTTGAGGTTTCGACTTTAACCTACCTACCATGTTCACATAGCGAATGCACCCTGTACTCACTGTTATGCATAAATACAAATATATTAGTGCACTTATTTTATAAGTCAAATATTTTTGCAATGGGCCACCTCAGTGCTAAGTCCGCATTCCTTACATGCGCGACCACTCTGTCACTACGTGAACATAATACCTCCTCCCTACCTCAGCGACTCTTTGCCGTCGCTTACTTATATATGCATATAAGCGTCGCGGCGCTGCAGCCTACGCCGGCAGCGCTGCTCCACGAATTAGGCTAAGAAACCTTTTGTTTTTATCATAAAACTCCATGAGGCAGCTATAGGCGGTTTGCGACGACTGCTTTCAAGCCAGGATATCCGACAGCCGCCGGGAACCTGTGTACTGATGGAAACGCTAGCGGGTAGGAGTGACTGCATCCGGGCTAGGCGGCGGTATCAAGGGTCACAAAGCACCAGTTTGACACCATCGATGGCGCGGAAGCAAATAAGCTCTCCATAATTGTACCGTTGATATGGAATGCCTTTCTTTGCCCGGCCGGTCCGAGCTCTTGCGCTTCACTGACGACATTGCGGTGGTCATTGTGAACTAGGACTCGCCCTGCTGAAGACATTTGTAACAGCTGTATCAAGGTGGGTTTGGGGCTAAGGATGTGTTAAAGAAGCGAGTGTGCCTGTCGACGCGCCGATCTGACTCAGCCAGTGGTAGTTGGCAGTCACATGCTGACTACTAAAGACCTACCATACGTTGCAAAGAGCCACATCCTGATCGAGGTGCCCCTGCTCTAGCGTAAATATGGCGCTGGCTTCCGGATACCTGGTACCTCCGGTCGTATAAGCGCCCGATCCGGGATATAAGGCTCTGCCCCGGGGGATACTCCCTTTCTTATTACTCGTGGGACCAATACATGGAAACCATAATAAATAATATTGAAACACAAGGCTCTGGCATCGAAACTATCACAAACGAAAAGGAAGAAGCCCTTCTCGCCTCTCCCAAGGTTGAAAGACCTAAGCGGATCGCTCTATCGGGCGCCGCAAGGAAGAGGTTGCGCAGACACCTTACGAAAGGCATACCCTTGGAGGAGGCCAAAAGACTCGCTCAGAAGAATATGAACCCTCCCAGGGCGATGCCCAGCAAGAGTGGAGTTCCGGTCACGTGTTAGATCGGCCAATACGACACCAGAAGAGGTGTCGACAAATAGGGCCATGATAAAAACCGCGGCACCCAGTGCCCATACGAAGGGTGGTCATGCATGCCTATTGCCTGCTGTGGAGGCTACTGAAGCCTCCGAGCCGCAACTGTGGCCGTGCGAGCAACACAGGAGCTGTCACCCCAAGTCGGTGTCATGGCCTCCCTTAGGGACTTTGTCAGCTCAGCGAAGATGGCTATACTCCCTGCCGATTACCCCAACAGTCTTCTTACGACGGAGCAGCTAAGCACAATCCAGTTCCCCAATCTGTCGAGGGTGATGGGCCTGAGACAAGGCTCTGTTGTTCTTCGTCTGTGACATGCGGGAATGCGGAAACAGCCAAGTGCCCAAGCCCCGGCTGAGGAAGGACGCCCACATCAAGGTGGTCCCTAAAGCAGAGGCTCCGTGTACCGCTGTCTTTATCGGCTACTTTCCACTCCCTAGTGCGGAAATGCAGACGGCAGAGTTTAAAACCTCATTGAAGGAAACAGGCGTGTTTTCCACCGCGAATGAATCGCAGGGGCACCAGCTAAACTTCGCGTGGGGCACGGCTACTAGGTGAGGGAGACTGGAGTGTTTTCCACCGCGAATGAATCTTAAAAACAGGCAGTGGCTCCTGCTCTCGAAGCGGAGAAGCCCACCTGTTCGAAGACCACCAAGACGGACACTGTTGCAACAACGCAACATGTCGCTACAAATGCCCAGGCGGTTGCACTGCGGAAAATCCTGCGCCCTCCACTCTATTGGCGCATTACTCGCGGAACCGCTCACATCCCACGTGGAACCGGGCTCGTAAACAAGAGTGCACACTCCAGCCCTCAACATCCGGAGACACCTGAGATGTCTCGAAGCGAACCTCTCCCACGCAAAGGCATTCGACGTCATCTGTGACAGGTTCGCTACAATGGACATAGCATTTATCCAGGAGCCATGGATAAAAGCCGGACGTGTCCTGGGGTTAAGCATCCCATCTTTTAAGCTGCTTTATGCAAACGACCAACCTCGCCTTAGAGCGGCGTTGTTAATTAACCTGGTGGCATGTTAATTAACCTGGTGCCCATGGCGAGCAGGAGCCTGTGCTGGCCTCCACCTACCTGCCCGGAGACTCGGAGGATGTGCCTACGGAGTCTACATGTGCCCTGATAGAGCACTGCCAGAGAAACCGGATCAGGTGGATAATCGCTGCCAATGCGCATCACACGGTCTGGGGAGCAATGACGTGAACAAAAGAGGTTAGTGTCTTCTTGAATACGTTATTAGTAATAACACAGCTAGCCTACATTTATTAACCCTATAATATCCAAGAGTGCCACAAGGCACTCATTAGTTTTTTTGCAGTAACAAAAAAATTAATTAGTTGTTTATTATTTAAGTTATATTTTAAAGTAACTAAATAATGTATTAATAAATACCAAAAAGCTTCGATGGATTTCTAAAGCTCTTCGTAGAGTTTTTTGTTTAATCTTTAATTACTAAATTTTAAACTTTGCAATTATAAGACTATCAGAAATGGCACCCCTAATGCGTAAAAGATATAAACTGTCAGATTTGACCGATGAGCAATTGCTCAATTTGTTTGATTCTGTTCAGTTGGAAGAGGAATTATCCGACGAATAAAGTGATGATGGAGACGACGAGCTTGATATTCTGTCGCTGCATTAAATGCAGCCTTGGAAGATGCTGATTCGGTATCATCATCAGCTGCTGCTGCCGCCGAGACTGAGGAACAAGCATGCGAGTCCACCAAGAAAACACCAAAAAGACCCCGATCACCTCTAAAAATCATAAATTCCCCTTCTTCCGGTGGATATAACGGTTTCAGTAAGTCTCCATTCTAAAATGGTTGCAAAATATATAACATAACAAATATTATTTATATTCAGGTATTGAATCAATTAAAAAGGAGCCGAGCAAAATTATTTGGAAGCAACAGTCTCTGAAGTTGCATATCAATGACGTAGCCTTTCGAGGTAACTCATCATTGCCACCAGAAATAATTAACTTGGAAACTCCGCTGCCAATATTATGCTATTTTTTCAATGAGAGTATTATCAATCAAATTGTTGATGAAACATTACGTGCAGCAATAGCCGACAACATTCAAAGCCAATTTAAATTGAATATGGATGATATTTACCATTATATTGGGATTCTAATCTATATGTCCCTTTATCGATTCCCAACTTTGAAGAGCTATTTGGGGAAAACACGCTTTTGGGCCCATTCGAGCCTGCATGACGCGAAGCAAATTTGATTCAATTAAGCGATACTTTAGTTTGCGAGATGAGAGAGCAAACGAATTAAAAAGGGTAAAACCGGTTAAGATCCCCTGTACCGCACACTAACTTTAATAGATCACCTAAATGACAGGTTTGATTCCATTCCAAAGTAAGCTCGACTTTGCGTGGATTAGCAGATGTGCGGCACAAAAATTAAACATCACCTTCGGCAGTAAATGCCTAATAAACCTCATAAATGGGGTATAAAGCTCTTTGTCTAATGCGATTCAAATGGATACGCCTACCGTTTTGAAATTTATAGTGGCGCTGGAGATAACGTAATCTTGCCAGGCGAACCAGATCTCGGAGCATCAGCCAACATTGTTGTTCGCTTAACAAACACTGTACATAAATTCCAGCATCATATAATATATTTGGACAACTTGTACACGTCCGAGCCTTTGTTGGTGTACCTTCGTGCTAAAGGTATATATTGCCTTGGTACAGTACGCCCTAATCGTATACCCAATTCAAAGCTGCCTTGTGATAATATTATCAAGGAAAAGCCTAGAGGATTTTCGACGGAATTTGTTGGATTTTCATATGGAGTCACTATTAGTAAAGTATTGTGGAAAGACAGCAGAGCCGTTCGATTGCTATCTACATACGTTGGTATTCAGCAATTTAAAAGAGCAATCGAAAGTGGAATCGCAAAAGCAGCTCGATATGCTTGGAAATCTAAAAAACACGTAGAAATTGACTGCCCACAAATTATAAGAGAATACAACGCACACAAGGGCGGTGTAGACTTGATGGATGGATTAATCGGCAGCTACCACATTAAAGCCAAAACCAGAGATTCTGCGACACGTATTTTTTACCATTTGCTGGATATGGCTGCAATAAAGTCATATATTTTGTATAGGCGTATATCAAATAATGAAAAAGATAACCCTCAAAACTTTTTCAATCTTCAGGATTTCCGAGAAGCAATTGTTGCTGGCCTCGTAGGATTTCAGCAAAAGCCATTCGAGATGGCGGAAAAAGATGGGGCAAGAATTGCAAAACGTCCCAAGCCCAATGCATTTGCAAAAAAATGCAATCTTCACCTTTGTAGCACTGCCAACAAGAATTGTTATTTTGATTATCATAAAAAAAAATGAAAACTTAAACTTATAGAATATGAGTTTGATTTTTTCACTCAAAGTCCCAAGAGTGCCCTGAGGCACTCATTTACATTTTCTCACCTGGCAGGTAAACGGTCGACGAAAAACTTTTTCTGGTGCCATTTTTAAGCTGAGTGGGAAAAATTCATTTAAGAAAAAATTATTTGGAAATTTTCTATTTAGAATTGAAGAAAATAACCTTTGAGGGTTAATGCGATTAGAGAAGAAGTCCTTGATCTAAATCTCTCCAATATAAATATATTCTCCGTTTTCTCAAACTGGCACGTTGCGAGTAAGATCACTACGTCAGAGCACAAATAAATTAGATTTGATATGGGATACTGTGCTTCATACAAATATTGAATCAGCATATTACGCCAGCTACGAACAAAAGGTACGCAAGATAAAAATTGCCATTCCAGGGTGGAACATAGGCGTTGATGATCTCAAAAAGGCTACGCGAGGGCTCTTCAATAAAGCGAGGAGTGGAAAGGACACATGGGACTCGGGCAGATTTCCAAGGACCTCTCAAAATGCATCTGCACGCTGAAAAGGCCAGATAGAACATACACAAACGTCCCAAAGGAAACGAGCAGCGTACTCCGGGCTACTCACTTTCCTGGGTGCATGGCTATGGCGAACCCCATCTCAGAGAGAGAGGCACCAACCTACCTCTCTGGGACTGGAGACTGCCCACATCGTGTGGCTATGGCGGCAGATTCAAATGGAACTGAGGGAAGGGAACCCCCCTATCACTCAGTACATGTTGGAAACATGCCCAATAGAATGTTTCATCAAATTATCGTATGATGGGCTCTACAGAGTTTCAATCAATACAAATCGCCTGGACCAGATGGAATTTATCCATGCTTTTACAGACGGGACTGCACAAACTCGCACTCCCACTGGTCCGTTTATTGTTTATTAGTCTCTTTTTTGGACACATACCAAGTAAATGGGCTAAAGTAAAAGGTGTGTTTATTCCTATGGCAGGGAAGAAAGATTCCCATTTGCCTAAGTCATATAGATCAATTAGTCTTAGCTCCTTCTTCCTTAAAACTATGGAGAAGATAATTCACCTGCACAATTGTTATGGATTGATCTGAACACTGAATGAATTAAGGGGGGGACTACCCCTTGTAGCCGAAAAAAAAGTATTTTTTTCTGATTTTTTTTTGTGAAGAAATAAAACGGCGCACATAAAAATTTGTTTATATAATATTTAGATTGCAGTTTGAGGAAACGAAAATATTTTTCATATTATGAAAAAAAAAATAAATAAAAAAATCGAAATTGGCGTACACGATTCTGGCCGCAATTTTCATGCAAAAATATTAAACCAAACATTTATTTACTAGAGAGGGTTTATTTTACAGGATAGACTACAATCTTTGTAAAATTCAAACATTTAATATTAAAATCAGTGTTACAGAGAAAAAATCTCTTTTTTCGCGATAATTTTCGAGTCAAAAATGGTCTAAAAATAATTGTGTTTACGTCTATCCTGTGCATTTTTTTATGCTTTTTAAAATAAGGGCTGGATGAAGAAAATCAATCAACAATTTAAATTGTAATCATGCACGGCAAGTTAAAAAACACACCCACGCCACATGGTGACGGCAACCACTATCAAATGGCATAACATCCAAAATTTTGAAAATAGGCTTTTGAATTTTTTTTTTACTGATTTCTCAGAGCTTATACCTGTCGATTAACAATACAAAAAAAAGATTTTTTGAATTTTATTTCCAGAGTTCCCCCCTTAAATTAATATAATTTCTTATGCTACTGAAATAACGATGAATTAATTAGATTACGATTTTTAGTTAACAATAGTATTTTAAGACATGTGAGTAAATAAAGGGGCGATAGTATTCCATCTGGCAACGCCACTAATCATAAGGGCACCAGCGCTGAACAGCTGATGGTTATCGGCCAATCCCAACGATCTGGCAACCCTGGCGCCAATCGATAATAATCTGGTATCGATCGGGGTTCACAGCCGATCGTGGCTTATAAAAAGCGATACACTGCTCAGGGCAAATCACTTCTTGCGAGCAGCAAAGACGACAACATCTGAGTAAGTTGACAAGTATATAATAGCAGTGGAGCAAGGCTCTTGTAGCCGAACTCCCATCAGTAGAAGTAGAAGGGGCCAAGGGTTAGCTCTTGCTAGCAGATCTTGATCAGAACAGGGTAGTGGAGCAAAGCTCTTGAGTACATTAGCTTAGACGTGGGACCGAGGTTTAGCTCTTGCTAGCAGATAGCGGAGCAAGGTTCCTGTAAACGAACTTGAGCATCTTAACACAGACATGGGGCCAAGGTCTAGCTCTTGCTAGCAGATCTTGATGAGGGAGGAAAATTGAGGGTATTAGCAGGAGAGAACAAACGTTATCGCGACACAACGTCACTCGTCGTGACCATAACCGCGGCCAGCCCGCTCGGGTCACGTACCTCAAACCACCGACAACCCACTACAGTGCACCTACAAGCCAACTACATCGCGCCAGCATCGCAGAGTAGCAACTGCCTTACAACTAAAGGTGACCTACAAGCCTACTTCACCGCGCCAGCATCGCGGAGTCGCAACTGACTTACAACTACAGGGCATCATCACGCAACCTCACTTTCAGGAAATCCTACAAAACCGAATTAAACCGAACATCTGCATCTCTTTCTACTGGGTATTTTTGGGGACTCAAGGAAACGGAACGAAGAAATTTTGTGTGTTTCTCAAATCCCAAACTGGGATCTTTTACGTTTTGAACTTGAGCAATGCAGAGACTCCACCCGTCCGATATTATCCATAGACGAGCTAGAGAATAAAGCTACTGTGCTCCATACCAATATTAGATCAGCATATCACGGCAGCTGCGAACAAAAGGTTCACAAGATCAGAAGGGCTGTTGTCTGGAGAAATAAAAGCCTTAACGATCTCAAAAAGGCTGCGGCAAGGCTCTTAAATAAAGCGAAGAGTGGGAAGGACACATGGGACTCCTACAAATCGGCTTTAACGCTCTATAAAAACGAGCTTAAAAGGTCAAAACGGGCTATGTGGCGTCAATATGGCGTGCAGATTTCATCTCTCCCGGAAGCTGTCAGTCTACAAAAAGCCCTCTCTAAGGACCACACAAATGGCATCTGCGCGCTGAAAAAGCCATATGAAACATACACAACAAAGGAAAGGCCCTCTTTATGATCCTGAATTTTCAAGGAAAAAAAACGTTCTTTTCTGACTCTTTTCTGCACAGTGTAAATCCTCATAAAAAAGTATCAGAAACTCCTTTGAAAACGCTCATATTGCATGCTGGGATCAGTCAGTTTTTTCAAAACTCTTACTCTTACTCTTACTTATTCTTACATCATGCCCGACGGAATTACCTGTGTACCTAGGTATTTGGCCGACGCCCTGTGCAATCATCTTCTATTAAACTTAAACGGCTCAAAATGCAAGCAAACAAAACTTTTGGTTCCAAAAAAACATTTACAAAACACATACCTCGAACCGGTATGTTTACATTTAGTATACAGCCTCGATAACTGCCCTATTTTTATCGGCTCGGTCAAAATTTACCGTGTTGAACGCGCAGTGTTACAATAATTATTTGACTCGTTGTAGGGTTCAGATCTCTCAGGACCCAAAACAGTTTTCTAATTTTTTTAACACTAAACGTAAGCCAATTACGCACCCTTCCTCGCTTTCCTTTGAAAATACAACCGTAAATAACGAACGGGCTATTGTCGATCTGTTTGCGCAGTTTTTCAAACAACTTACTCAACTTCTACTGACTCTAATCAGACTTATTCTTACGTCATGCCCAAATCAAACCTTATTTTCAGTCCTACAATACCTAAATTGTGCCGTCGCCCTGTGCACTCCCCTTCTAAAATTCTTTATCTTGTCCTTAGAAACCTCCCACTTTCCCTTTATTTGGTAGAAAACATTTGAGATTCCTGACCAGAAAAAAGGTAGCAAATCGGATGCCAACAACTATAGAGGAATCTCTAAGTTATCGGCCATCCCAAAACTTTTCGAAAATATCATTACTCCTCACTTGCAGCACCTGTATAAATAATTTCTCCATGTCAGCATGGATTTTTAAAGCAAAGATCAACGACAAGCAAACTTTTGGAACTCATTTCCTTCATAATAAAGGGCTTAAATAAAAGCCATGTGGGTCCCTTGTTGTTTACATTATTTATCAACGACCTGTTCATAGTTCTGACCAATTCCAGAGTTCTTATGTACGCCGAGGACGTCAAACTTTGTGTGCAATAAAAGACGCTTTCTGCCAGTCTGATTTACGGCGCTGTGAAATAAGTCCCCAATGAAATAAGTCCCCAAACAAATAATTAAATAATTCCCCAAAGTTTCATAATGAAATAAGTCCCCAAATTTAAAAATGAAATAACTCCCCAAAGTTTTTACGGCGTTTTAAACATTCTAATGTCGTAAAAAAAAGTGGCTCACGCCACTGCTAATGCACAGTTTGATATGTTCCGGTGCAGATCACACTATAATAAGAATTACACTTATTTCATTTTATTTGTTCTTATGACATTACAGTTTTTTGGGGATCTTTTTCTTATTTTCCCCAAATTCTATCAAATAATATAAAAAATTTGCTGTTTGTGTACTCCATACAAATTTTTGGGGAATTATTTAATTTTTCGTTTGGGGACTTATTTCATTGTGGACTTACTTCACAGAGCCTGATTTACAAACAGATCTTAATAATTTTCAAACATGGAGCCGCATTTCCTTATGAAACCTAAGTGGCTCTAATTGCAAGATAATGCCATTCTCTCGTGTCGCTCCCAAGCTTGCCACTTACACGCTGAACTACTGCTCTTTGGCAAGAATTGCTATAGTTGATGATGTGGGTGGCCTCCTGGATTCTTAACTTGACTTTATTGATTATATTTCGAGCATGGTGCACAAAGCCAGGGGTGTGCTTGAATTCATTACATAACCCTAGAACCATGCTTGGCATTACCTTCATTTTTAACCTTTTCCACGGTGCACATTGGGCAAGCGAACCGATATATCGCCGAAAATTAAAATTTTCCATAGAAAGTAAACATTTTTTAATAATACAATTTGAATGGTATATACTTTGGCTAAAATGAATACAACATTTTATTTGTTTTGATGCATCCCTAAAATTTTGGCAGCCCTTTAAAGTCAGCTGTTTGATTGCATGCGTGCAAAGCTTAAAAGCGCGGGAAATATATTGTTAACTTTCAAGCGTGCCAAAATTTTTGTGGTTAGTCGAATTTTCTTAAAAATGAATGAAAAGAAAAAAAGATTTTGATCATGTTTGTTAATGTGTTTTATGTGAGCGTTTATTTGTGTTGTGTTGTCTTGTTTGCTCCTTTTTGTTCTGTTTTGAATAAATCCCTAATATTATAGCTGTGGTTGAGTTTGCCTATGAGCAACTGCTAGATATCTGCATACAAAACAATCGTAACGCATCTTCCGTTTCGAGTTGGATGTATGATAAACTGAAAGAATTCAACTTAAGCACGGAGAAAAAGGATGAAATCAACACTAAAGTGTGAAGCTTTCACCTTTATATTATCTGGACGTTGATGCACTAAGGTCAGTACATTCAAGTGGCCCGTATGACACCAAGCACGTGCCTGTTCGTGTTAGGTGTTAGTGGGCGCGAAAATGTGAAATAATAGGAAAGGTGTACGAGGAAGTGACTACTGGCGTGCTGCCGGATTGTTTGACTGCATGCGTACTAAGTGGGTTAGTATTAAGGTTTTTAGTTTGGGAAGGCTATCTACATTTGACGTTATTAAGTACAAATCGTTATAATTTGCACATAGGACTCTAAAGGGTTCATGCAATTCAAAAGATGTCCTACAGTGGCGCAGAACTAAGGGAATATAGGATCTAGTATTTCTACTCGGTGCGTGAAAATTTAGCTGACCCAACAAGTCAGCACTTTCCACGTCACCGTGGATAAGATTAAAAATGAAGGTGACGCCAAGCATGGTTCTACGGTTAGCTAAAGAAGGTAAGTTAATTAGAAGGAGTCTACTAGAGTACGAGGGTAACCTCTGGTTTGGATCCCAGTTCAAACCGCGTAAAGTAAAAAGTTCTTCTGAACTGACTCAATGCGATTACTGTGGACCCCATACTGAGGGCTCCAAACGCAAGATCCACATTCTAAGATAGGACGAACTAAAGAAATATATAAGGATTTTGTAACATAGGGGTCATTGAATTCTTTCGACCACCGTTTAATAAAACCAAGCACACCTCTGGCTTTATTCACCATGCACGAAATATGATCAATAA
>VNJV01011197.1:0-37827 GCA_008042635.1 Drosophila nikananu
CATATATAGCAGTGAGAGCATATAGGAGCATATCTGCAAAGTTTCATCCAGATAGCTTTAAAACTGAGGGACTAGTTTGCGTAGAAACGGACAGACGGACAGACGGACAGACGGACAGACAGACGGACAGACAGACGGACATGGCTAGATCGACTCGGCTGTTGATGCTGATCAAGAATATATATACTTTATAGGGTCGGAAATGTCTCCTTCACTGCGTTGCAAACTTCTGACTAAAATTATAATACCCTGCAAGGGTATAAAAATGGGTAAATTTTTTGCTCAAAAGTCTCGAACTTTTTCAGTGGTTTTTGATCGTAACTCGGCTTAAACCCAACAGATTTCAGTGAGGTTTGGTTTTTTCATCTTAGTTTTTAATGGATAACATTTCTGCATTCAAAACTCGATTTCTAATTTTTGGCCAATTTTTGACAATTTTTATGATGAAAAAATTGGGTAATTTTTTTGCTCAAAAATCTCGAACTTTTTCAGTGGTTTTTTGATTGTAACTCGGCTTAAACCTAACCGATTTCAGTGAGGTTTGGTTTTTTCTTCTTAGTTTTTAATGGAGAACTTTTCTGCATTCAAAACTTTATTTCTAATTTTTTGCCCATTTTTGACACTTTTGACGATGTAAACCCTTTCATTTTACATTTTATTTTATCTTTTCTATTAATCTTTTAATTTAATTCGCATTTCCCTAAAACATTCTCCTATGAATCTCCTAGTTCTCAAGTTCACGATCTCCTTTACCCTGTAAACATTTTCATTCTCTTAATATGCGTATGAGCAAAATACAAATAAAAATAAGCAGAAAACTATTTCCCACTGCTGGACCCTGCACTCTTTTTTGTGGCCATAATTAAACCTTGGTGGCGAAGAGGGAAAGAAGCCTCGAGGAATACTCCATGGTCGTTGCATACACTTTCCTCTGTTGGCTCCAACTCCTGCTGCTCCCTCCCCCTGCAGCTCCCGCTGAAAGAAAGAAACTTTATTAATAAAAGTTTTTCCTTTGGTATTTTAGCCAAGTATTATTAAAAACTTCCCTATAAGCAGGCCACACCACCGCACTCACAACGCCACACGTGTGCTCCCAACATATGTCGACGTCTGTCGGAACATTCAAGCGTTAAATTGTGAGGCCCTTTTTATGCATGTGACAATATTCGTTGGTGTTGCTGTAGCTGTAGCTGATTTTTACTTTTTGTCGCTCTTGTTTTCCCCTTATTAAATCCGTTGCCATGACATTGAGTTTGCCAAGTTTTTCGGGGTGCCGTGTGCCGTGGGTGTCGAATCAGCAGCTAATTTTGCTTTGTTTTGAAGTCTTCACACGTCAATTGAGAAGATGGGAAATGGAAAATCTGCCTGAATTTGTATTATCACAAATGAAATGTTGATTTTTTGTTTTATTTTTAGAGTGTTTTCCGGGGATAATGTATTTTTAATCAAGAAGCTATATTTAGCAGCTATATTTGGATTTAAGTAGATTGTTTTTTAAGATTTTTGTTACTTTTGTATATTTTATTTAGTATTTAACCAAGTCTCCAGGCCTCCCATTATAAACCAGCATTCTGTGACTCTCTTGACTGACAAACTTTGCCTTCAAAGTGGTTGGCCATCCTCTATCCGTAAACCTCTAACCCGCCGCACAGTAGGGCCTTAGATACTTATGTATCTGTATCCGTATCCGTATCCGTATCTATGCGCTGCTGCCAGTTTCCGGCTCTCAAACTATTTGCACATTGAGTGCATGCATATTAGCATTGGAAAGAGAATATCTAATGAAGTGCGTCCCGTCCATTAACTGGGGAACGCATTTTCTCTTAGTTTAGTTCCATTAAGAGACAAGTCTGGGCTTTTGATGGTGGGGTCCGTGTTGCCTGCAGTTTAATTCCCACTAGTTTTATTTTTATTTATATATACTTTTTTTTACAACAGCAGTCACTTAGCTAGACAAACTAAACAACTAATTAAAGTAAACCGAAGGCATTTAGCCAGAAAATTCGTTGACCAGATGGGCGGAAGCAATTTCCAGAATGCAGAAACACACCATGAATATGCAAATATGAGGCTGTCATCCAGCTCATTTCCATTCCCGTTCTATGCTTTCCCATTTCCCCACAATTGGCTGCGTTGTTCATTAATTTGCTGGCATCAGGGGAAAGCCAGAGGGAAATGGGGGAAAAGCTGAGAGCTGTGAGCAGCTGTTGGCTTGACATCGATACGACGGCGACGGTTGACTTTGTTGGCTCTTAATTGATTGCAACCATTTAGGAATCGTTTTCAGTTCCCAGATCCCCAGACCCACTCGCATCCTTGTCCTGGCGGTGTGAATCTTTGCACTTGTCTTTGAATTAATTAGCGAGCGTGTTTTCCAGCCTGGCTGCCAGCAGGCAAAGGTTATGGAAATTGTCTCTACAACTGGGAGACTGTGGACCCCAAAGGAACTCGATTAAGTTGAAAATATTTCAAGCAGAGATATTATTTGATATCTTTCTGGGAATTCGTATACTTTACAACCATCGGCTTTATGCCTCCTTTAAATTTCTACTTAAAGTAGCTGCCTTGCCAGCAACGAAAGATGCCTACGGTTGCCACACCAATTAAATGGTTATATTTTATTAAAAGCGCTACAAAAGACACATTGGCAGTGCCACTGCCAATGCTATTGCCATGGCAAATAGACGCTGCGATTCTCGCTCATTTTGCGGTGCAACTGAGCGTATACGCAACGCGGGGGCAAAGCGCCTGGAAGAGCCACAATGGGGCAGGTGTCTCGACGCCGTCGGTTGCCATAACGCCCCCTTTGCTGACGTGGCACGGACCCGGGATCCGTGTATCCGCATCCACAAGGCAGACCGCTGCCGCAGGACGGGGGCCCAGACAAACGCTGTTATTTATTCCGGATTTGTCTACCTTTCCCCCTTTTTTATTTATGTTTGGCAGACGCCAATTTTCATGGCGGTAGGGATGCAAGTCTGCTGGTAGTCGCATCTTCTATGGCCGGCAAATCTGCGGATTTCAGACCCACAATCGATGCACTTGAAAAATTATAAAAAATGTGTAAACTCAATTTAGGAATTTAGCAGGATAAATAGAGAGTAAATAGATTAGAAATATATATATCTTAAGCTTAGTGGAGGAACAACTTTTTTTTGTAAGTTAAAAAAGTGTTAAGTGCTTCCAAATTAAAAAACCATTTCGACATGTGTCCATTTTCGACTGCAAAAACGTTCTGCAAGTGTGTGATTTGAGGCGGAAAATAAAAGAAGAGCCAAGTAGGTGGCCCCGACTCCAAAACCGACCCCAGCAACCCTTAACTGTCGTCGGAGCTGCCAGCTCACCTTTGATTGTCTTAGAGAAGCGGCATGCTGGTCAGCCAGTAATGAAATCTGCCCCCGTAGCAGGTGGGGTTCAGGAGACGCCCTTTGTTTGCTATCTGCACAAAACATTTCTGCTGTAAATATTTTAGCTGGAAATGCTTCTGCCGGCATCTGCCCGGCTTTACTCGTTTTCCTCGGCCTTTGTCTTGTGGGCCAAATGGAAACGTTTCAGATTGTTGCCAGCAGTCAAAGTGCAAGCTGCCCTGTCATTTGGCTAAACACTTTAAGCAAACTATTCCGGGGCTCGGGGACTTTTGATTAAAAAACTTTGGTCCAAACAAATTCAATAAGTGGCGCTGCGAAAATCAATACCAAATCGCCGCCGCCAGATGCCAGACTTACTAATCTAAGCCACAGAACACGGCCACAAAATGTGGGGAGTTGGAACTGGAGGCAGGAGGCACATAAATTCAAGATGTGGCCATAAGATTTATGACGATTGCGAACGTGAACGTGGAATTTTTCGGGGAGTCCTGAATAGACACCAAAAAGTGGCAGAAAAAGAAGGCAGAAGAGGAAGTCCTGCAAGATGGCCGGCAATTTACAGTAGGCATATAAAATACACATAAAAATTGAGACTTCTCCGCCACGGACATGGGGCGTATACTTTACGCATTTTAAGTTTCAATTTCACAGTCGAATTTATGGCCTGGAGATGCGGCTGTGGATGCGCCATGGCCATTTTATGGCCACTTCCGCTGACCAAAGGTCTAAGTGATTTCTGACATAAAAACATTACCTCAAGTCGGCGCAATACGCGGAAGGAGTCGCCAAATAAATCGGGGATCCTGCTAATGATGAACTCACACTCCAGGGGAAGAGGGTGAAATGTTTAAATCAAATTTTTCACTCGCTTAATGAAAGCCGGCAAAGATTTTTTCCGTGCCATTTCCATGGCCGGCAATCAATTGTCAACGTCATCGCGCTCTTACTCCGCCTTCGCGGCGCTCGAGGGCCGCCATAATCCGGCTTATTATGCAAAGTAAATGCGATGGAGTCCCGGACTCCCGGAGTTCCGTTGATAATCTTTGGCGATATTTCATTGTCGTCGCTGAGGCTTGTAAATGCGTTAACAGCCCTCGATTCGTCTTCTTCCGCTTCCGGTTGCCGCTTATGCACTTCCTTTGCTCATTTGTCGCCAGTTTGTAGCTCCGGAGACTTTACGATTTTGCGATTTCACAATGTCCATACATTTTCGTCACATGCAAATTTCCTTTTCATCTCGCAATTGTCTCGCAGACGCGGAGTTTTCTTGGCAATTTCATTAAGCGATTCCCACACATATCGGTCTCGTTTTGATTGCCGGACTGCTGGCGCGTTGCCCCTTTTTTCCGAGTGATTTCCATATTAAATGGTTTTTCTTCGAATTGATGAAGCATCGAATTATACGGGGAGGCGCCTCGGCAAATGATAACGACACGATTTCAACCCCAATTTCGGACACGTTCCGAATCTATTCCGGTCTCAGCTGGCGGTTATATATATATCGTATATATCTTTATGATTCCGTCTGCAGAGGTCCCATTTCGATTACGAATTCATTTGGGTATTCAAATCGAGGGCCAGGTTGTGGTTTGCTCAGATAAGCAAAGGAATATTGAAAAGGGCTATTTATATTTAATTGTAAAATTTACAATGTAAATTCACAATCACTCAGCATTGAACAAGAACCAAAACCTTTGTTTTATAATGAAGCAAATTTCACATATTGAATTTATAAGACTTCTCTGTCAAAAAACTCTAATTAGGTTCTTTACTTTTACCCATTTCCTAGTGCATCTTGTAATAATCTGCTAATACAACCCCTTTGACGATAAGCTGTGCACTGCATATTGAACAGCTTCCTTTCTGTGCTTTTTCCACGCTTTTCCCCAACCACTTTTCCCATTATGTCCGCCCCCCAAGTTTTGTCATTTTCGGCTTGGCATTGGAATGACTTCATTTTGAGCTCGTCCATGCAAATTCGCAACTGATTTCGGACCAAATCACATTGTCATGTGTCTGCCAGGAGATGCAAAAACGATCTGAAAACTCTAAAATTAAGCCATCATAAGGTTTTACAGCCGGCCATCAACTTGGAGCACAAGGTGGAATTTTCCGTCCGGTGGAAAAAAAAGAGTAGGAAAAGAAATCAAGAGTATAAAGAGCCAAAAACGAAATAAGTGCAGTGCAATGTCATTAAAGCAGACAAGCAGACAATGAGGAGGAGCAGGAGGTGGCCTAGGAGGAACTGGGAACTGGGAATGAGAGCTGGAAACTGGGAACTGGGAGCAGCGAACAGGACGTTCAGGATGACTATGGCCAACATAAAATCACAACACTCGGCAGATATCAGAGACGTGCCAGTTGGGGATGTGAAGCTGGCTAGTTTTTGGCAGGATTTTAGTTATAATTAATATAATGAAAGATATTTAAGAACTCCATTTACTGTGACAAGTGAAATATATGTATTTTTGAATACTATAAAGAGCTTTAGATAGTTTAGAAATATATAACTTAACTATATTAATTATGTGTCTTAAACTAAAGGGTTTTTCTTGTAAATAACATCTTTAAATAACTGATGATGGCATTGTAATGTCTAAAAAGAATACAAGAAAAATATTTAAATATTTTCCAACTTATTCATTGCTGTGCCAAGTAAAATATATGTATTTTGGAATATTATAAAGAGCTGTAGATAGTTTAGAAATATATAACTTAACTATATTAATTATGTATCTTAAACTAAAGGGTTTTTCTTGTAAATAACATCTTTAATTACCAGATGATGGCATTATAATATCTAAAAAGAGTACAAGAAATATATTTAAATATTTACGAATTTATTCATTGCTTTTTCCCTAATTCCATCAGACATCTCTGGTGCTCGGAGAGCAGTCTGGCGTCCACCTAGTGCTCACCGCTTATCGGAGCACGTTGTGTGTGTCCTGCCTGGATGTCTCCTACACCCACACCTCCAACTTTACCCCCTGACAACCCATCCTGCTGCGTTACGTATACGTAAAGCTGTAATCTGTGCTTATAAAATGGCAAATGGCAGAGCTGCAGAGGGTTTTTAATTGTCTGTGCCGGATGGCCAGCCTTAAATGCTCCAAGGAGGTGCACACACATGGAATGGCCAACGACTTTGTGTCGTGGGGGGAGGGATGGAAAAAAAGAAATAATAGGGATGTGCTTTGGGTTTTTTAATTAAAGCCCTCTCATAACATTATGTTAATGTGTGTGTGCGGTTGCCCTTTGTCGCCCACGCACCTGGCCATGGCCCCATGGCCACCTGTCAACTCTTTGGCCAACTAATTACTGGCCGAGATTGAAGTGCCAGAAGAGCTAGAAAGTTATAAAAAGTAATTGGCTGGCAGTCATTCCACTAGATTTCGGTGCCACTCGAATGCAAATTGAGTGTGCTATCAGCGGAAAATACCCCGAGTGCCTCCTCCTCTTGGCCAGCTAACCAGTTTGGGCCCTGTCCCCCTGTCTCATTGTGCCCTTTTTGGCTGACGTCGGCAGATTTAGCGCACGTAGCACATTTAATAATGCCGCCAATTGTCATATTTGTGCAGCCCAAAAGGCTTGTCTCACTAAGCGATCTGTGGGCTGTTGGCGAAATTGCAGCAATTGCCTTTTGGCCAGGCCCGGCAATTAAAAGCCATGGAGCTGTAAACGTATCTAACAGAGATGGTTGTAAAGGGAAATAAATGGTATCTAAAAGGGGATAGTACTATGTAAGTTCTAGATATATTATAGTATTATTTGTTAGAGATGTCCGTTTTGTATTTATTATTTTTTGCTATTTTATTTTGACCGTATTTAAATCAAGAAACCATTCTTAATCCCACAATTCTTGTGTAACTCATCTCTTTGCTTTTTTCCAAAAAGTACCCATTACATTCCGAAATCTAGCCACTCCCAGGACATTCATCCTCTGCTCCATTCATTTTTATTGGCAATTTTTTACCCCCCCCCCCCCACTGGGGCCACCAGCCGCCTGTCATATCAATTGTCAATTTTAATTGCTGGCAGTTGTCATAACTCGGTTGTTAATTTTACAACTGTTTGGATCCACGGAGCTGTCACTTGATAGCGCCCACGACACATTTTCTGTGTGTTTTTTTCTTTTTCTTTTACTGGCTGTTTTTTATGGTTATATAACAGAAAGAAGCTACGAGGCTCTCTGGTCTCTGGTCCCTGGATGTGGCCATATTCGATGACGAGCACTGAGCCCGGGCTGCTTAATATGCAACTAGCGGCCATATTGAATCATCTGAGAGGCCGGCCGACCGGGGTTTTGTGTCATTAATGAGTTTTGCCAGTGCACAGAGGGAAAATGAGGGTTGATAAAGCTTTAAAACTAAGTATAATGAAATGGAAACAGTTGGAAAATAAAGAAAATAGCATTTACATAATTTGAGACCTTCTTTAGAGGCTTCGAATTGGCTTTAATCATACGAAATAATACGAATCTCTCAGGGTTTATATTTATTTGCCAGTGCACAGAGGAAAAAGAGGGTTGATAAAGCTTTAAAACTAATTATTAGGAAATCGAAACAGTTGGAAAATAAAGAAAGAACATAATATAGTAGATGAAAATAGCATTTACATAATTTTAGACCTTCTTTAGAGGCTTCAACTTGGCTTTAATCATACGAAATACGCATCTCTTAGGGTTTATTCGCTTTTAAAATACTTCAAATTTTCCTCTCAGTGTCTGGCTTAAATCCTGCCCCTGCTGATAAGGCTGGGCCCACAGTCACGTAGATATGATTTGAAAGAAATCATACATTAAATCGTTGGACTGGCCGACAGCACGTTTAATTGCGGCCGATAAGGTGTTCCGCGGAATCCCCGGGCCAAGACACCTTCACTCTCCTGGCCCAGCCATTCTCCTTGGCCATTCCCATTACCATTCCCGCTCTCTCAGCCGCAATTAGTCAAACGAATTTGTAGCGCCCAGCTGAGGAATTAATCAGAAGTCGTCGTCGCCGTTCGCAGCTCCGCGTTTAAAATGCAAAATGCGTGCGCTAAATTACGGCGAACTGTGAGCCGCAAAAGCCCAGGCATTTTGTCAGCATGTAAAGCCGGCTCCTTTGTGGCCTTTGGAGTCCAAGAAAGCCCAGACCACGACCCAAACCCAGACCTAGTCCAAGTGTCGCTTCTCTGGCAGATGATGATGACTCGTTTTGGCATCGTGCTCGCCGGCGCGTCCACATTTGAATACTAATTGCATTTGGCCCGGCTTATAGTTTGCCCCGCTTGCGGTAAATATGATAAACAACAAAGCGCGTCATTTTGACATTTGCCTGCTTTATGCGCCCACCAAAACTCCCACGAGTCTGCTTCAGTGGAAGTCTCAGCCTCAGAGATCCAGCTTCAGCTTCAGCCTCTCATCCTCATCCTCATCTCCTGAGCCAGCTCCTCGGTAATCGCAAATAGATATGCGGCTCAGATAATGATCGTCTTGGCGGTTGGCTGGCTTTGAACTTAAATGGGTTTTGTCTCCGTGCTGCCGCCGCCGCTGCTGCCAGTCTGCGGTTTTGGCCCGGCAAAATTTGCCATGTTTTTGGCCAAAAAAAGTCCGCTTGTTGTGTGCACTTTTGAGTGGCAGTTTTTTCTTTTACAACTTCGCTCAAGTGTCAGGTTTTCTTTATGGTGTAAAATAGCAAGCCAAAGTCCTCCTTGTAAGCAGACACAAAGCCTTTGTTGATCATTAAAATTAGTCATTTTCGTTGTAGTAATGGAAAGTGGCTTCTGAGTCACTTTTTCATTTGTGGTTCTTTGAGTTAAGCCAGTTAAATAACCAATCATTTTGTTAGTTAGAAATAAAGTTGAATTGTGTAATATATAATTAACATTATAAGCAAGTTGACGGACAACTTTTAAAGCATTTTTAACTGCCTGTAATTGTGGTAGTGCTTCTTAATTTATTACACTTGTTAGTAAGTTGTTTAGTTAAGGAAACATAGAAAGAAATCTTAATTAGTTTCAATTGTATCTAATTAATTAATTAGCAGAGGGTATATAATATACAGCAGCCAAAAGGTTAAATAAAATCCTTCCTAGAAACCCACCCTTTTTTTGTAAGCTATAAATTCCCCCCATATGTTCCTCTCCGCTCTTCTGTTATGTTTGTTATGTATTTTTTTTTTGTGTTACTGAAACAATTAATTTTTATGGCATTCCTCTCAGCGCCGCTTGTCGCCTGTTGCTCCTTAATGGCTACACAGGAATACCTACAAATTGCCCCCTGTTTCCAGGGCGTCCGTGTAGGAGGAGCGCTGTGGGATCTCAGCCAGTGAACCACAATGAATAATCATCGGGTGACTACAGTGGAGCCGCTGGGGCCATTCATTTGGCCACAACTCACACAGCGTCACAGCATCAGCGGGCTGCAAAAATGTCTGGTAATTATCACTAAGACGCGCCGCCACTGATTAAGTATGCGACACCGCCAGTCGGCATCGCTCTCCACTGCCCCTCGAATTCTGACAGTCTGCGCACAGCACTGACATGACAGGCTGCCTGCCAGTGCGGAGATGAGGCTAAAAACTCGCTTCACTCCGAGTGCCGGCCAGCAAGTGCAACATGAGGAGCATCTCCATGGGCTTTATGTGGCCGACAGGGGCACTGAAACAAATTTTTAGGGATTTAAGAGGGACTTTGACACAATATTTCATTAAGAAAGAGTTTCTCTGAAATGAAATTTACCAGACAGTTTGCTTTAAAGTCTGACCACAATTTTATTTTTACCTAGAACTATAGGTCTTAAAAAGTATTTTCAAGAACTAACTTATCTTAAATATATGATTTTCTATATAATTTAAATATTTTGTATAAGATTGCAGCACTTTTCCCAATATTTAGTCAAAGATTCATCTTATTTTTACTCTGTAGCATAGGGAATAAGCCTCTCAGAAGGGCCCGTTGAAGATCAGAGCCGCATACAAATGAGGCGTGACAATGAATATTAACCTTGAGGGCTGCTCTTAGCCGGTTTTTGCCTGGCCAAGGTCATCGGACAACCCGAGGATGTGGTAAAGATGGTGCGATGAGATGCTCTTGCCGATAATTGCCAATGGAATTGCCAAGAGTGTCATTCGCGCTGATGTGTGTAATCGATTCCAAGAGGGGTTTTGTTCCATGGAATTAAAATCTATATAAGAAACTATGAAATAACATATGTCTAGTTCTGGGTCTGCAGTGGTAGTTCTTTCCCACATTTTCCTCGAACAATTTGAATGCTCTTCTCTCACGTGCTTGGTTTTTCTTGGGTTCACATGCCAAATACACATTCCCAGTCGCTTCGTGGTGCATTTCCCAATGCTATTTTCCGCCATTTGGCTGAGAGTTTGCACCTCGACATTAACAGTCGCCGCCGCTTGCCGGTTGCCAGTTACCATAAGGAGCTGGTTTCGAATTCAGAGACGACTGCTAACCCAGTTTTAATAATCACGAAGTGGAAGTTAGTGCGCGGTAATTACCTTTTGCATTCGCTAGATTTTTCAATTTTTTTCGCCTCTCTCGTTTTGCGGCACGAAAGGCAGTTAGTTGGTTCGCTTTGACTGACATATCGCATTGCACAGATCACAAATTAAGTCGAAATTTAATAATTTCGGTGCCCAGACACCAGGCTCTCTATTTCATTTCGCGCTTAGCTACACTTGGCAAAACTCCTGGACACTTCTACTTCTACTTCTTCACCTTGCGACCAAAGTTCTCGCCATCCTCGAGTGTCTCCGGCAGCGGCATGCCTCGGGTTTCCGGTAGAAACAGAGTGCCCAACATGGCCAACACAGAGAAGATGCCAAAGATGACGGGGGCAATCCAGTTCCCGTATATTTTTAAGTCGCAGATGAGGGGAGCCACAATGGAACCAATGCGACCCACCATCGAGCAGATGCCGACGCCATTGGAACGGACAACCGTGGGGAAGAGCTCTCCGCCGTACAGGTAAACATTGGGGAAGCTGATCGAGGCCCCAAAGAGTCCCAGGGCGGCGCAGACCACCTGGGCCACGGTGCCCATTTCAAAGAGGCCAGCCAGCAGGAACAGGCCCACCGCACTCATGGCATTCGAGAGCAGCAGCGTCTTCTTGCGGCCCACAAACTTGGTCAACACCACGCAAATGCAATTGCCCGGAATGCCCACGGCGGCCCCAACCAAATTGTTAACGAAGATGTTGCCGCCCAGGACGGCCACGTACTGTGCGGTGCCATAGTAAACCATGCAGGTGACCAGCCAATCGTTGGCCATGCAAATCGTCTTCAGCCGGAGATACGGCGTCCGGAAAAGGTCCACCACATTGGCCTTTTTGGTGGGCTGTAGGGCAGCAGTCCTCGCCGCATATGCTGCCTCGATCTCCGGCCGAATTGTCTCCGTCGGCGCCTTGTTGCACTTGGCGATCTTCTCCAGGATCCTCACGGACTTGTCAATCCGTCCCGTGGTGAAGAGCCAGCGCGGTGACTCCGGCACCAGCCAAATGTATATGAAAAACACGCCGGAGAAGATGGTGATGCCGAACTGGAACCAGCGCCACTCTCGTATGAAGTAGGCGAAGATGGACAGGGAGGCGTGGCCAACGAAAAAGGGTATCTGGTACAGAACGGCTATCAACTCCCGCTTTTGGGGTCCAATGATCTCCATGAGTAGCACGAAACTGTAGAGGAATTTCGGAAATTATTGGAATTACATAGAAAACTTGGTAGTAGAACCCAAAACCCACCTGGTGGTCATGGTTCCACCCGTGGCAAAGGCCACCAGAAACCGAAAGAGGCAGTAGAACCAATAGTTGGGCGACCCGCAGACGGCCAGGCCGGTGGCCAGTTGCATAAAGCAGCAGGCCAGAAAGGCAGGACGTCTTCCATAACTGGAAAAATATTACAAGGAAGTTCAAACAAGTTCCCATTATAAATTAATTTAAATACTCACCGATCTGCCATAACGCCAAAGAACATGCTGCCAAACATAATGCCCAACATGACGATGGACTGGGACATGCTCACCAGTGGATTTAGATCACACGTGAGATTCCATTCGGTGACAATGGTTGACTTGAAGACACTCGTGTCGAACTGCAACTCCTTGCAATCCTTGCTGCAGGCATCCGTGACATTCTCTGTCCCACAGGACACAGGTGTGGGGGCGGCCAGAAAAATGTGGCCAAGAGTGTGCCAGCCAGTGCCAAACTTGGAGAGCAGAATGAGGAAGAAAAAAAACAGCTGGTAGCACCGAAAGTCGCCAATCTGCGAAATGATGGGATCGGCGGTCTTCTCCACGGGCTTCAGTCCCCGATTGGCCATGGTTAAGCTTTAAGAAGCGAATATTACTATTAGTTTTCTGCAAGTGTAGACCTGCTGTGGGTGGACTTTCTCAAATATTTGCCGTTGAACACATCGAGAGCGTTGCGGCTCAGTGCAGACTGGCGTGAAAAATATGGAGCTCGGAGTCGGCGGAGATAGCGATTTCATTTGCAAACCAAAACGATCAGCGGGAAACCAGTTTCTGGTCACCGAGAGAGAGAGAGACACCTTGAGCTGGATCAATGGCAGTTGGACTCGGACTTGGAGCATTAGCACTTGGCCGATGGATTCACCAGCGATCTGTGGCATTTTGGGGACCTGTACGGCAAAAGGCCAAGAGACTGGGGCCAAAAACTCTTACTCTTTAGCTCTTTAAGTAGGTAAATGAAGCCGGCTGTCTGGTTAATTGGAGTTAGGTGCGCCCAGGGTACCAGGCTGACTGCCATCTAGCCGGCAGATTAAGCCATTGTCTGCTGGCAGATAGCGCAACCCAGCGAGTCCCAGTTACCCATTGAGATGGCTTAATTAAGGAGCCACCACTGAGCAGGGAGCCCAGAGTGAAAGTTGAAAGAGATTCCAGAGAGAAGACCGAGAGATTTGTGCAACGAGTTCCCACGGCAGCGACAACCTGTCTGGGTTCGCAGGTATTTCACTCGCAGCTTTTGCGCAATCGTCAGTGGCTGGCAAAATGTCACAACAATTGCCAATAAATTATATATGCAAATTGGATGGCCAATCAATGGGGCAGCGTTATAATGCGATCGCCACATGATAAATCTGGCAAGAGCGGCCACGGGGGAGTACGAATGCCACACGGACAAAGGCAGTGCCTTTGTTTGGCCTCAAGATCGCCATTCAATTGGTTATGGTCAATAAAATATACTTATATATTTTTTTCTGCAAGTTAGAAGCCAGAAATATACAATGATTTGCTTTGGCATAATGTATAACATTTACTTTTATGTTATTACCAAACTAAATTCAAATAAAATTTACATTTTAGCTTCTTGAAATTGTTGGAAATGGTATTTTAGTCTCTGCATAACACTTTTTTCAATAAATAATTTTAAAATACATTTTTATTTAAGTAATAGGGTTTGAATTTATAGTCTGTAATGAGAGGAAAACACAAACTGCGATAGTCTTTAATTGATTTGTTTTGCTAATCTTATTCGCACACCAATCAATGAATTGATTAAGTGATAAGACTTGCTGGCATTGATAAGACTTAGGAGGTTAATAAACATCATTATTCTGGTTTATTTTCATGGCTCTATTACAGATTATATAATTTATTTTATATAAATTTCTTATACATTAAGGGCTTGTCCCGCTATCGAATTTAAGCAAAAGCAAAAGGAAAATCATATGAAATAAAACAAACTTCAGTTTTTTAAGCACTTTACCTAACCCTCCACTTTATATAAAAATATATATTTTTTTTTTTATAAATATTAAATAAACAAGGGAAAACTTGTAAAGTTCTTCCTCTTCATATTTGAAAAGCTTTTCATAAATGTATTACTCGAGGTACTTTGAAATTTTTCATGAGAATTAAATGTTATAAAAACAAAAAGAGTTTTATTTTGTGGTTTTACAATTTTCAGACCCGAAAACCTTTTATTTAAATAACAAATATCGGGATAACTTTATGAACTAAGACTTTCCAGTTTCCATGAAGAAAATTGTAATAAAATATAAATAAAATAATTAAATTCCCCTATTAAAAAATATTCTTATATTATAATCTAAAATCTCACCTCTTTAGTTTTAACAGAATCACACAAAGAACACACGTACGTTTCTATAACATTAGAAATGCAATTTAATTCCCTTCACAATCACTATTTTTTGCTCTAATAAACAACTTTATTTCATTTCTGAAATATTTGAATTTTCCACTAAATTCGGGGGCTTGTCCGCTGGCAGTTTGATTTATGTAATTCGAGGGGTAAACAGTGATTAGTGCCCCAAAACCGTAATCTCGAACTTGAACCACGTCTGGAGGGCTTTGTAGCTCCGCAATCAATGCGAGCAGCGACTGAGAACTGAAAGCTGGAAGCTGGGGGAACCGAGATGCCGATAAGAAAATATGTACTTTAGTCTCTGGCTGATAACTGGCGATCGACAGACGACGCGAATGTGACAAAAACAAAGCCAAGAACCGCTGAACAAAAGGCAGATAGCGTCCGACTATTATATGTTATCTCACCTAAGATAAATCCCTCTATATAAAATGCTTAGATAATCAACTGGGTAAACATCTCAAGCTACAGCTTCTGTGTTAAAAATAAAGCAAAGCTTTTTCTGTTTATTAATTAATGGCGACATCTCGGCCTGATCCAAATCAAAATCGTGTTTAAATCGGTGGCTTATAAAAAGCTAAACATAATCACGCAGTGTCCATCGGCTGGCCACGCGTTTAACAAATGTCTTGTTAATATTTTGTTTAAACAAAGTTTTCGATATCGCAGCAACGGGAGAGTTAATTTATTTAGTGGCTCAAGAGACGATAATTGCGATTAATTTTTCTTAATCTTTGCCAGCCTCTAACAATTTTCTATATATAACCTTTTGTATTGGGTTTATTTTTTGAACTTGCTAAGTAATTAAAGTGTGAAAATATTTATTTAGCCTAAAAAAAAACGCATTCATGATCAAGTGAGGGGAAGTTTACTTTTAAATGTTAGGAGTTTTATTTGCAAGGAAAAGAAACAAACTTGTCAATGTAATCATCAAACTTGCAATAATTTTAAAGTTTCCGAAGTATAAATAATATTTACTTTGCTTGTATATTTTATATATTTATTTTATACATTGTTTTTACATATTTCTCACATTTATTTCTACAAAATCTCCCCAAAATTTCCAATTTTTCCTGAAATGCCGCTCAAACTGCATTGATTTCGCTATTTTTGCCCTGCCATTTTCCACCAAACTGCCGGCATGCAACCACAAAAACTAAATCCAATTAAAGAGGCCGCTTAATATTTACATTTGCTGCCCTGACAAGTGGCCTAAGCCGATTTCAGTGTCCTGAATGGCCGCCAAAAACTGTGTGTGCTGTGGGACTGTGTTTAGGCCAGATATTTGCGTGACTGGGCGGGGCGGGGTATTTATGGCAACGGGGGGCGCAACGCTCCAATTAGCACACAAAAGGATTACAGGGGAAAATGCCAAAATTCTGCAGCTACTGCTGTTCGCCAGCTTTTGGAGCTCTCTGTGCGGTTTTTCCTCCATAATTGCTGACCGGGAGACTGAAGTGGACAGTGGTCGAGTGGCCCTGGTCGTCGGATTGGGCCCGGAATCCACTTGAGAGCCAGCGAGCAAATCAGGCAGCAGGCAGCAGTGAGCAGTGAGCAGCATTTAATTTTTACACAGCCACCTCCTCTCAGTCTCCTCTTCCAGCTCCTCGTCGCAATCAAAATATTTTATAGGTTGGCCATAAAGAAATTCATAAAGCGAACGGCAGCGGCAACTGCAACTCTGCCAATTCATACGAAAATTGCTAACTCAGCGCTCACATATATCATCTTTATGCGCGGCCACGCCCCTTTCGGCTCGTAGTAAATTGACAAATGCAGCGGGCCTGCAGTCTGTGAGATGTCTTTGCCACTATTTAAGGTCTTTTACGAGGTTACGAGGAGAGTCGTCTGTGGAAATCCCTGGAAGCTGCGAGGCAGCGGAATGAAAAAGCGCACCAAAAACTATGAGCAGCGCTTAGCGAAATAAAAATGCTTGTAATATGTAGTTAAAATCCAACTAAGGCGATTATGGAGAGTGTAAAGTCGACTGTCCGATGCTCTTTGGGTATGTTTTTAGGAAAATTTTGAATAAATTCGAAGTAGGTGAATGTCTTACCTCTATGAAAAATCCTCTGGTATCTGTAGCAACTCACTTTACACCTGTCAAGTGCTCGTTTTCAACTAAGAAAAATCAATATGCTGACCTTACTTTATATATGGAAAAGTGGCAAACATGTCTAAGCCAACACACCTTCATCTACCTGTTTGCTTATCGAACATCTGCCGCAGGTCTGTATTTTTGCAATTAGCTACCTGTTCATAGAAAGGTAGAGAAATTCTTGGATAGAAGTATACCAAGATAGTGAAGGAAATGGTTCTGGATATAAATTAAACAAAGTGCTTGCTTATTCGTTCAGGCTCCATTCAGTTGTAAGAGCATTCCCTGAGAGGCAGCTAGAAACAAAGCGCCGCATCAACGCTTTTGGCCCTGGTCGCCTTGGCTTTTTACCCTGGCCCTCTATATTCCTCTCTAAATCCGCTTTGATTAAGTGCTCAGTCTTTTATGTGGAGATTTTTTAATCGTTACCTCCTCGTCCCCGCCAAGCCAGGGAAGGGCCTGAAGGAGACCAGAGTCCAGGGTCCGGAGTCCAGAGTCCCCGGACTAGAGACCGAAGGGCGTGCATGTGACCATGCCCCGTAGATTAATCGCTAATCTGTCCCTGGAGGGCGGACTGACATTTAAAAAAAAAACTGCGCAAAGACGCTGCCTCATGGCCGTAGTCGTAGTTGTCCCTGGCTTTTTCATTCCATCACTCGTTGGAGCCGCAGTTGGACTGGGATTCGCACCTCGTTGCCGTTTCCCGCTGCCCTTTTTGGCTTTATAAATAAATTAATAAATTTAAGCCGGCATTAATTGTTATGCAGCTCCTCGGCCGGGCGGCAGATTAATGTTTTAATTTCGTTCGCCTAGCTTTCGATTAATTTATGCGCGCCCTGTTTGCAATTTGTGCTCTGTTGTTTTCCCTCTTTTTATTTTTGAGTAATTTTCCCCTGGCCCGAAGGCTCTTTGCAGTGCATTAACATGGAATGCGGCGGCTGCCGCTGCGGGCCAAAGCTGAAATTGTTAATTTCGAAGGATAATAAAGAGCGGCTATATGTTTCCCCCTTTCAATTTGCACTGGGACGGAGGTCCTAATGTGTGTCGCATAAATCAGAGCTCACAAAGAGATCTGTTTCCTTGTGATCATCTGCCGAGGAGCCCATTTTGGGAGCTATTTTTTTTTTTGGGCTCCAGAAGCTGGTGAGAATGATGATGAGCTGCCTGACAACACTTGCTGGATTAATGCTTGTGATTTTCCTTACTGCAACGATCGTTGCTGGTTGCTCACTTAAGTCATTTGCAGGAAAATCACTAGAACTTAAAGTTCATTTGGGGTTTTGGTATTTAATTGTAGAGTTTAAGGGGTATACTTTGGTTAACTGATAATTTTAAAGGGCTGAACTAGAGCCTAGATTTAATTTCAGTTACTATTATTATAAGAGAACTTTTTTACATAAGTGCAAAGGGAGATTTTATAATTTATTTATGTTCAGACTATAAATATTTATGTAAAATTGTAATTATCAATTTATTGTAAAATGTTGAAAAGCTTGTGGAAATGCTTTCTTTGCTTGCTAGACCTTTATCCCTTTTTTTCTTAACCAAATTATATTGTAAATGTTTGATTTTGAATATATAATTTTATGTATAAACTTGGTACTTTAAATTTAAGTCTTAACTAGTTAGTTTCCACACCACTCCTTCGACATCGCCTTGAAGTCTTTTAATCAATTTTGTTGGCCAGCGGCCTCGGCGGCCAAAGTGTGTTGCCTTTACCTGATTTACGCGTGACGGGCACGCAAATCGAGGCGTTTAATTTCCGCCGCCGACAGGCTCTCTCTCACCACAGCCTGTCAGTCAGTCAGCTGGGCAGCTGTCATAATACCGCTCTGGGGACGGGAACGGGAACCCTCGACATTCGACTGGCGACTCTCGACCCTCGACCCTCGACCCCCTAGGATCCAAGACTCTCTGGCTTGGCAGACCAGAAGGTAAATAAACCCCCTGCTTTATGCATAATTAGCTTTTGCCGAGGCGAAACTTTGGCCCGGTGCAAATATGTTGCAAACTTTTAATTTATGCCTAGGACGACGAAGCAGCAGCAGGAGCAGGATCTGGCATCGGTTATAGCATAGTTGGCCGTTCAGTTTGCTCTACATACTGCATAAGCAAACATATTTTAATTTGAGGTTGTGTTTACACGCTGCTCTCCATGCCACGCTTCAAGTCACACACAACACGGCAACAGAAACAATAATAAGAACCAGGGACCTGGGACAACAGGACACGCAGGACTAACAGCATCCGGAAGTCCAGCAGACACCTGGCTACAGGTTCTTTGGGGTTGTAAATATAATTTTGGGGGTGAATAAAGGGTTATTAAGGTTTATTTTTCTTGAAGAATATTACAAGAAAGGCAAGGGTTTCAAGGAAATTAAGTAAGCAATGAAAGGCAAAGGTATAAAGTATATTTTTTGCATGGTTTCAATTTTACAAATAAGTTTTGAGTGAAAAAAAAATGTTGTTAAGTTGTTGTTAAGTTAAATTACTCCTTTTTTTTTTTGTATTTCTAAAGAGTCCTAATATTACTTCCCTAATTTGTAAACGAAAAACCCTTCCGAAACCGAAACCTTCACCTTGTAAAACAGTGTTACTTCCTCTGGGGGGCTGGTGCGGTGGCATACGCATTCAGTGCATTATCGCCAGTGCCATATCAGACACAAACATAAATGCAAACAATAATATTTGCTTAAAATTGGCTCCGCCTGGACACAGGGGGGATGGGTGGCTAACCGATATCGGGCCGGGGGTGCGGCATTCTCGACCGTTTCGATGGCGAAAGAAATAAGGGGCAACATGTGTTTTACATGCCACTGCCGCGCTGCAGCTAGAACGGCAGCAGTAGCAGCAGCAGCAGCAGGGGCAGGGTGACTGCTGTTTGCTGTTCAATCAGTCGTTCAGTTTATGGAACCCTCCGACTGCCGATCTGCCCCATAGACCCCACTATATGTGTATATGCATGCATACAAGCTGCCCCGAGTGCGCAACTTCACAGCCTTGTTTACTCTCCGAGTTGTTTTCGCTGCTGTAGATGCACTCGGCGAATTTTTAGCCACTTTAAATAGCCTTAGGGGAGTAAATTTAACATATAGAAGGAACTAAAACATGTCAAATTATATTTTTAAAGGTTATGTAAATTTGAAATATATCAAAAACCTTATAAAAACCCACACAAAATACATTTTAAACCTTAATTTCATATCAGAAAAAACTGGTTTAATGTTTAACTAAGGGATCCCATTTTTCGTTTAGCTTTTTCTACCTTTTTTTTCGTAGTTTGCGCTCTGCATTGCGTATACGCCGCGTATGCCATTGCTGCCCATTTTGCACCTGACATTTCTGCGCCGCCTTTTGCTTTGGCACTGCACCAGAACTTTATGCAAATGCAGCCAAATATTCTGGACCGGTTCACTCTTTTTTTTTTTGCTTTCGTGACAGAAGGCCCCACCTTTTGGACCAACAAAGTAACCAGTTCAAATGCCAAGGCCCAGTGGCTTTTACAAAGTTACTTTGAATAAAATGCAACCAAAAATAAAGGCTTATTTAGCCTTTACTTTGTATCAATATCAATGAAAAATCCACCTTTTCAAAACAAGTATTTTGTGATAATTTGATTTGAATTTAATTGTTACTTTCATAATTTTGTTAATTTTGTGGTACTATTTTACCCTGAAGTTAGTTCTCGACTGCATTGATAAGAGGATAAGCATAATGGTAGTGCGTTCCACCAATGCTTTAATCCCTTGGCCGTGCAAAATGCATTTTAATTACACGCCAGCAGCGGCGATGGGAGTGCACTTTAGCATACTTAACAGGGCCACTTGGCGAGATTTTACGGCTCCGGGATCCTCGCTGGATGCCGGGGCACTCTAACTATCCTTTTCGGCTGCTGTTGCGTTGCTGCTGCAGCTGCCGGATTTTAAAATGCACATCATAAATGCATTCATTTGTGACACTTGATGTAATTTGTTAGTGCGGTAATTACATAAAAGTGCAATGGCCAAACAATCACACACTTAAAAGCCTTTCCCTTGGGGGCGAGTCGAAAGGCGAACTGCGAATGGCGAATGGCGGGGGAAGCACTTCCGGTGCATGCGTGTGCGCGAAATCGCATTAAAATTAATGTAATTTACAACAATGACCATTAACTTAAATTAGCGATGAAATGCAGTGGCCGTTGTGGGGGGCGAAAGGGTGTCCTTGCGGCATGTGTGTGGCATGCAGTCACGTGCATTTCGTCCAGTTGTCCCATCGCTTTCGTTGTCTGGTCATTCGGCAGGGACCATCCTTTGTTTTCAAACAGGCGCCAAGGAAACAAATCATTTGCACACACAGTGGACACACACATCTACTTCTCTCTCTCTCGTCCCCCACAGCCGTTGCCATGGCCAACAAATTAACGACCATAAAGCGATTTTCAGGCGGGGGCACAAGGGCCACCGACGGCGATGGTGGAAATTTACGAGCGCGACTGCCGCCCCAAAAATTATAGCGTACATAAATTGTTAAATGCGAAATCCTTTGATTTTAATTACGCTGAGAATTTTTATTGCCAGACATGCGGATGCGCGGATGCCGAACTGGGACTTTTGCAGCTTTTCCAGCTTCCTGGCCGAGACACCGCTCCCTTCCGCTTTGTTCTCCTTCGCCGGCCAGCCAGCCAGCTAGCCAGGCAAATTAATTTTAATTGTGGTTTCGCTGACGTAATTAATTGCAAGTAACCTGGCACACTTGAAGAAAAATGTAGCTTAGAGGGATAGGTATTTAAGTTCTACTGGGAAAAAGTTGAAATTAAATTCTGTGAGGAACTCACCTTCAATAACAACGAAATGTTAATGCAAAGTCAAACTTCAGTTCAAGTTAATTTTTTGAGGTGCAAAAGAAAAGCAAAGAGAAAGGAAATTCATCTAAAATATGCGGCATGCTCGACGGCCTATCAAAACAAATCAAATGAAACGCATATTTCTGCTTCAATTAATGGAATTAATTGAAATTTGATGAACTTAATTGTTTATGCGGCTCCCCCCGCTACCATTTTCCACCTGGCAGGCGGCTCGTGGTTTACGCAGAAAATATGCAAAACGGAACAAAAGGCAAAGGCGGAAATGGCAAATGGCTGCCGAAAAATGGCGGCGAAATCCAAATCAAAGGCAGTGGCGGCAAAGTACTCAAAGCATTTCCTGTGCTGAAAATTTAATAAAGTCCCCTCGCAGGCGCCGTCACAAAATGGCCACGCGCCTGTCGGCGATTCCCACAGGAATCCTGGCCGGTATCCTGGCATTTATTTGTGACTCCCTCGCTAACATGTATATATATATATCTTTTCTTGTATATATATACATTTCTCACCCCTCAGCTCTCAGGCATTTTTCAATTTCTTGTGATTTTTAAGATGGCCCGGCAAATGACAAAGTCTCAACATTTTAACAACGTATTATGGCTAAGCAGGATAATAACACTTGGACTTCCTTTCCGCTGTGTGTGTCTCTGACTGTGAGAGAGTGTGAGCAAGTGCAAACAAAGCTGAAATAAAGATACTTCCGGCCGTGACCAGTGACAAGCACTTTAGTTGCGGCCAGCGGCCAGCGGACAAAGGAATTGAAATTGGAGCCGGGACCCCAACGAAATGGTGTTGGGAATTTAGAGGATTTTCAGCGGAGTCCTTGAACAGTTTTGGCTAGGGTTTTGATAAGTTTTCAAAGGAAATAATACAAAATAAAACTGTACTATATCAAATAAATAAAAACGAAATAGTGTTGGGAATTTAGAGGATTTTCAGAGGAGTTCCTCAACAGTTTTGGATATGTTTTTGATAAATTTTCAAAGGAAGTAATAAAAATAAAACAGTATTTATTAAATAAATAAATTATTCATTTTTAAAATCAAAGTTAATATATTATTATAAATATATTAAGGTTTAATGTTTAATCATTCCCTCAACAGAACCCTTAGTTATACTACGATTTTAAGCCCCAACTAATTTGATTTATTGCTTTATTAATAATTCCTGTGTGCTGATCTCTTGTGCCTAGAAAAATGTGTGGAATTTTAAGAGCTTCTTCCTAAGAGCCCTGCTCATTTTCTAATTTGTTATTATTTCACCAAAAGTTTATTGTTCGTCTGCTTTGTGCTTAACTTTTGTTTGGCTTAGCCGAATTGGTAGACGCCAACTTGAGTTGGCTCGAACTCTTGTTTGAGTTGGCCTGTGTGTGTGTTTTTTTCCACTTTTCTTTTTTTTATGAGCTACCACGAGGATGCAGGACTTTGCTGGTCAACACTACACAAATTGTTGATGTGACCGGGTCCCGTGTCCTTTGTGTTGTGTGTTTTGTGTGTGTGTTGTGCGTTGCCTTCTTCTCCTTCAATGTCTGTGTGTTGTTTGTTGCTGGCCCGTTCATTGTGTTTGCGCCATAAATCGCTTCCGTTTATGTTTTAGAGCCACACAATGACCGGGTCCGGAGCGGAGAAAAATGCACGGCAGAAGATGGCAAAGATGACCGAGAGAGAGAGAGAGGAAAGAGGAGCCATAGTCCTGATCACAAGCGTAAACAATAAAGTTTAAAACAACTAAGCAAGATACAAAATGTTCTACAGAATTTCATTTCGTCCTGAGCGGATGCAGTGAAAGAAATTGGGATGTGAGTTGTACATTGAAAAGTAATTAAATGACAGTAACAAGAAATAAAGCCAACTTTAGACAGCTGAGATTTGTTTAATGTTAAATAGATTATACCTCAGATGGAAATGTATTAATTTCCATAGCGTAGAGTTTTTCTACGCTATTTTTTAACAGCTAGTTTTTAACAGCTTAAAAAAACTGCAAATAAAATTTTACTTGATTCACAAAATTTACAAAAACAGAATTTTAAAAAATTTTTAACCGCTTGAAAAATGTTGCAAATTGGATACAGTTTTTCAAATTTATTAATTCTCTATTTGATACATATTTTATCAAGATTTTTAATGCGAATTTAAATACAGAGGCCTTTTTGTAATGGTTAGCATCTTTATACCCTTGTTTTCTTTTTATTCAATAGTTGTATTTAAAAATATTTTATAAAATTATATTTTTATAGACAAACCAAAGCTTTGAAACCCCATAACTAAGCCAAAAAAGCTTTAATTTTCATTCGGAAAGCAGTTTTGTTTAAGTTTTTATAAGGTTTAAGAATCTGCATACTCAATTAAATATTTTAGAAAATTAAAATTTTTGTTGAATTTTTGTCAATTTTTATGATGTTACCCCTTATAAAATTTTTTAAAAATTTAAAATTTTTTTTTTCCTCCCTAGAGTACTAGATCGATGCGGCTATTGATGCTGATCAAGAATATATATGATTTATAGGATCGGAAATGAGTACTTCGCTGGGTTTTGCAGTTTTTGCTTAAAATAGGTCTCCTGGTCAGCGTACTTAAAAATTTACTTAATTTGTATTTTAAACGGTGTTTGCTCTTTAATTTCTAATGTAAATGCCTTAAATTTATTTGGTAAATTTAGGTATTCATTTATTTTCTTAGGAAATTGGCACAACTTCATCTTAAGCACTCAAAACTCTACCTCACTCACCCTTTTATATGAAAATAGATGGAAATTTCGCCTTTAAATAACCAAAAAATATCAATAGATGCTTAATTTTTTCCCGTGCATTCTCCCAACTACATATTTCCCTCCACTCTCTGCCCATGTGTGAGTGTGCTTTATAGCCATGGCTCGCTTCACGCTCTTGACCATGTGACCAGCTAGCCGTGTCAGTCATTTTGAGCGCCGTTCCGCTTTTGTGCCCCCGGAGAAGAACAAATCTCATCTTTGTGTTTGCCCTGTCTCACTCTGTGCCGCCTCCATCCCGCTCCCACTCCCGCTCACATTATCAGCGTCCACGCCCTGCGCCGGCATAAAATAAGTTAGTCCTGGGCAAACGTCCTGTCCCCGGACACGCAATGGCCCAGCTCATGTTGACTTTTCCTATTTTAAGTCCGTTTATTTCTTTTACACTTGCTCTGCTCTGCTTGCCATCTCCCCGGCTCGTTGTAGTTGGTGGAAAAGTTTTTCCGGGCCCTCCACTCGCCGCCTGCCAAGTGGCAGGACACACAGAGGAGCAGCAACAAAGCCGTGCAAAAATTGTGTATTGCATTTGCTTAGCGAAAACTTTTAATGATCCTCCGGACGAGGGGCCATGGAGAAGGGCTCGATGCGTAACCGGATCCGAAATGGCATCCCCACATCCAGAGAGTCGGCGAAACTGAATGGGATTTGATTCAGAAGGATAGTTTGACTAATTAGGGGGAAGTTCAGAGCTCTTCTTTTAAGTCAATATTAAAGGAAAAGATTGCTTTTAACAAGTTGAAAAAATAGAGAGAGAGAGACACAACCCTTTTTAGGTCCTTAGAATGTGAAACCTTCATGTGGTTCGTATTTCTCCACCTCTCTGAAGCTCACTTTGTTATTTTTGGTACTTTGAAATAATTTATATCTTGAAAATATGCATATAAGTATCATTATTATTAAAGCAATGGCGAGGTTCTTGGGCTGAGAGTAACCATAAAAATTTCCTTAAAACCTCTAAGGTTGTTTTACTTTTTCAACCTTATCAATAAGCTTTTTTCCTTGGGTTAATTCCCTGTTATCGCCTCTTTTGGCAATGCCTTTTTAATGTCTTTCTGCCAGGCCTGCTGCATGTTTAAGCCATTTCTATCTGCTCTGCGTTGTTGAACATAATCGAACTAATCAATTTGCGTAAATAAACTGCTTTCGGTTTATTATCGACAAAGGTGCCACGTGGCCCGTGCGACATAAATCTTTATTTACAAAAGTGTAAACAAAAATTACTCACCCGCTCCAAGGGGGGGAAGCGTGTAAAAGGCTCAAATGCGAAAAATCAACGACTTCGACAGAGGGATAACAATGGGGCTAACCTCTCGAACCTCCCTCCCCCAACCGTTGAGCATGTGTGTGGGTGTAGGCGGTGGGTGTAGGCGAATTAGCATGTGAGCCGTTGTTACATAAGAGCCACCCACTCAGCCACCCCCTTGGCGCCTGCTAATGGCTCTCCCGTGAGTCTGATGCTCCCGTTGAAAAGTCAACGATTGCCGCGCTGCGGAAATTAACGGAAAATCAGCAGCAAGGCACAAAGAGAGCGAAAAGCAGGAGGCTTTGAGGTACAGGAGGAACTCGAAGGGATGACTGAAGGATATAACAGATATTCAAAGAGTTATGTAGAGCAAATAATACTCTTAGGATATTTAAATTAATATCTTTTCAAAGAGCTTTCTCTTTAAATTAACTCTTTATCTAACTTCCACAAGAAGTCTTGAAATTCTCTTTAAGGTAATATTAACTTTAATTATCGATGCCAAAATATTCCATTATCCCTAGTAGAGGTGGAGAACAATCGATAGTCGTTGCTATCGATATTCGACTATAGTACATTTTTAACCATGGATTGTCGTCGATGGTAATTCAATAGTCGTCAATAGTATAGTCCCAAAAAATTTTTATTTTCTTAAATAATACTGTTTTGATGTAAAAACTAATATCTTATCGAAAGGCTTTTCCTTTAACTGAACTCTTTATCAATTAAAAACCCTTCTTCCTTCCATTAGAAGTCTTGAATTTCTCTTTAAGGTAATATTACCTTTAATTATCGATACCAAAATATTCCATTATCCCTAGCCCACTGTACCCCTGACGTTAATAGCAACAAATGGCGAAGGATGCTTGATTTAATGTACAAAAGTTTTTGATGTTCCTCCCCCCGACTTGCCACGCGCAGCAGAGAGGCTCCCTCTCGGGTTAGCTGTCTGCTTATTTCAAATTGTAATTATAGTACCGCCACGAAGGGTGTCAGTGTCAGGCGGCCGGCGAGGTCCTGATCGCAGGACTGCTGTCAGTGTGTAGCGTTGCCAACTCACTGGAGCAGAATGCAGCAAATCACGGGTCCTGGGACCTCTGGGGCGCCTCTCTCTATGTTTCGCATAAAATTTAAATTCAATGAACTGTAAATGGCGTGGAAGTTGTTACGTGTGCAGACCGTGTGTAGGTAGGTGTTGTGGCATTGTTGTCTTGCGGTTGTCTGTTACAACATTAAGCCCGCTGAATTGGGGCTGAGAATGCGCACAGGTGTGTGTCAAAAGGCACACGGTGGCGAATCGGGAAGAAGGGGACGGTTCTCCAAAGGGTGGCATAATTAAGGGTGAAGCCTTCGCATTAGATCGCTTGAGCCACACACAATTACGTGGAATTAAACGGCTGCTTAATAATTTGTTACAAGGGAAAGGCTGCCCTTTGAAGTCACTTTATTATTTTATTAGATTAACGATTTATTGTTTAATTAATAACCCTGCTATAGCCCTCCTAATAAATCCCTTATCGCTTTAGTAAATAGTTCAAATCGTAGACTAAATTTACTCCGATTTATTTCCGTAGTCTGTTGGTTTAGCAATTACTTTCAGCTGGCGCCCACTGACTGAGTTCATTGAGTCTTGTGACAACCTTGAACCTTGACCCCTCGACAGGTGGCAGGCACATAAATATTTCATTGGCCCCCCAAACTCTGTCAACGGGGAAAATGGGAAACTTTTACGGCCAACACGTCGACCAACTGCCGCGTGCCAGTTATTAGTTAATAACTATTTGCTCTTTGTTTATTTATAATGTCTTAATTGCCGGAACGTGGGCCCCCCGCCACCTGCCACCTGCCCAGCTCGTATTGGGAAATGGGAAATGTGTAAGGGGTAAGGGGGCAGAGCTCTGCTTTGGCCATCCATCCAGGCATTGTAATTTAATGGCCGGCGCACAATTATTTTCCAATTCACAGCCCAATCGGGCCCAGGAATCCGCTGGAGTTGGCCCAATTGGTATCCCTGTTTCGCTTGGCTCTCTCTCTGCCGCTCCAGCTGCCAGGTTAATTTGCCTGCCGCACAGCAGGTGTTGAGTTTGGCTAATTAATAGGCTGCCCCGAGACTGCCGGGCTGGCCCACAGATTTTTAACGACAGGTTTAAAGGGGTATTGGGAGCAGGGAGCAGGGTCTTGTCCAGGAATCGGGGATTGGGTCACGTTCTGGGCCGTAAACGCATTGCAAACTATGCGGGCGACAGCTGCTGGTGCACAGAAAGAAATGTGGCAAGGAATATAAAGATAATTCTTAAAGAATTTCCAAAGTCAAACGTTTCTTTATAAGTCTTATATATCCTATCAAAATCAATACATTTATCTCTCCATTTCAACTTTAACATCCTCCCATTTTATCTCAGTGTGCTCCTCCTTTTTATGGCTTTGCGTGTTTGGCATCGTTTTGTTTGGGCTCCGCGTTCCCGAGTTATTACTAATTTTTAATTTATGTGCATTTAATTGAAATTCGGCAGGGGCCAGCAATCGGTGACTCTCCTCTGGAGCTGCCTCAGACTCCGTCTTTGGCTCCTTCTTTGCCTCTGACTTTGACTTTAACTGTGACTGTGACCCACTTGCCAGACAAACACGCATCGCATCGCATTGCATCGAAGAACATGGCCAACAAGTTGCAAACAAGTCGTCGCCAAAATCGCAAGCAACATAAATTTTCGCACATTTTCGGTCTGCGCATGCAACCAGAAATCAGAAATCAACTTGAAACAAAAAATTTCAGCAAAAAATGCAGGACGAAGGAAAGAGTTATTTGGCTGGCTGCCTGCTGGCCGCAAATTTATTACGTTAATTAAAATAATTCTTAATTAATCAGAGGCCCCCGAGAGATGCGGGCAGCTGACCAGCCTGTGAGAGGATGTAGGTGGAGTAAACCCTTTTGATGTCACTCCCTCCTCCTCCTCATGCCCTCGGCCAGCTGCAGCCAGTTTTGTCTAGTAATGCATGGCACATCAATTATGGAGGAGTCCCCTCTCCAGGATCCACTGGAGACGCGCCCACTCGACGAGTTTCTCACGGGACTCGCTTAAAAATGAATTTAATATGCTCTTTAGTTCGACCAAAGAAGCTACGGTGTCATCGGGAACAGTAGGAAAAGGTTTGGAAAGTATTACAAAAATCTGGAGGAGTTTTGTTTAAAATAAAGGAGGCAATAAGAAAATTTGAGGACTTAAGGAAAGCTTTAATAATCATAAAGAATTTAGTCTTAATAAAAGTACATCATAAAGACTTCTTCAGGTCAAGGTTTATAAATAGACAATTTAAAATATAGTCAGAACTTTTTTAAAATATATAAATAAAGGTTACATTGAGGGTCATACAGAAAATAAGAAATAATATGAAAGTAGTCTTAATAAAAGAACATCATAAAGCGTTCTTTAGTTACTAAAATATAGGAAATTTAAAGGTTTATGAAAGGTAGTCTTACTAAAAGGTATTTATACTTTGAATGTCAATAAATCATGAATTTAAAATATAGTCAGAACTTTTTTAAAAGAGTTAAATGAAGGTTACAGTCAGAAGCATACAGAAAATAAGAAATAAAAAGTTGTTATACAATTTATCCTATAAATACCCTCTGAATTATAATGAGAACTCAGTTTTAAAAAAAATCAGTTTAAACTTTCATCAAAAATACATTCAGAATTCAGGTATCTAATATACCCTAGTGGTCGCAGTTCACAAACCTCTTTAAATATTATTATTATTAATATTTTAGTGCCTTTTTTCTACTCTCCACAACCACTGTGAACCCATAGAGGAAGCTACGCTGCACTTGTCCTCCATTCGCTGCAACTCATTACATTATTTTCGTGTGTTTATTGTTTCTTTGGAGTCTCTTGCCGCCAAAGCAGCAGCAGGAGCAGCGGAGAAGCGGCAGCTCGACTGGCGCCCTATTGTTCCCATTCCCCCTCCCTGAAACCAATGGCTGCCCTGCCCGGATCCCCATCCTGGAGTTTATTATGCAGCAACGCACCCCCAAAGCGGTGCGCTTCGCCTCGGTTCTGTCGGTCGGTCGGTCGGCTGGCAAACAGACAGCGCCTGACAATGAGTTTTTAGTTTGTGCAGCGCTCATTTCGCCGCCGCTTATCTGAGCTCCGGCAATGTTTGCTGTCATTGCAAATTTCCGAGTTTGACAGCTTACAAGCAGCCAGAGAGCCCGAGAGTCGGTGGCCAGGCAACCAACCCCTTGCCCCATGTCCCTGCCCCTGCCACCAGTCGGTGTCCCATCACCGCCGACCGCAGGCTCAATGTCCATCGGCTTTGGGCTCTCCCGCCGGACGCCACTCCACTCCACTCGATTCTGTGGCGCTGCTTGACGCACAGCGTCTTCGCTTAAGTGGCGCTATGCGTCGGACAACCCAGCGACCTCTTGCACGGGGAGAAAATTCTAATGCTTATAGGGGAATATAACCATAAATAAAATAATAATTGAGACATCGATGGTTAAGATAATCCATTAAAAAAACTGCAAACGTGAGCTAGATCATTGAACAAAGACAACCTCCGTATAGCAACTCTCCTCCTTGCAATGCACACATTTAAAATGCCTTAACTTTCCCCCAAAATTATATTATATACTTCCAAAATATTCTAAATTCATATATTCCCTTAAAAATAAATACAAATTATTTTCCCTGTACATCCTCCGCTCTCATTCGCATTCTCATCGTCGGCGGTTATTAGTTGGCCACTGGCACTGCGTCGAGTGGTTCCGTCGTAGATACGTGGGATATGTGGTCTTAATGATGTCAGACCGACGACCCAACGGGGCTCGAACGGTACAGTGAACACAATGCCGCGCAGCCACGGACCTGATTAGCCATGTTGGTTCCTTTGGGGACCTTGGGGGATTTGAGGGACTCGAGGAACTTGAGCCTTTGGCTCTTGCATCTCTCTCCGTATATTGTTTGGGAGATACACGTAATTAATGTGGACTTAGCAGTTTGGCACTCGGATAACGAAAGATATTGGCCAGACTGCCAGAATGTGCAGACTGCCGGTTGGCGGTTGCAGGAGTTGAATTTTCGGTGTCTGCAATGGGTAATGAGTGCAGGTCCTTAGCCAGGGACAGGGACAGCCTTCCCGCTTGTTCAACAATTTAATTAGTATTTTCTTGTTGCAATCTATTGTCTTTAAGAAAGAGTTTAAGTAATCTATAGAGGGTTTTTTAGAGCTTCTTATATATGATTTTACATTCCTGAAGTACATTTTGTACAAGAGTTTACCCTTTTTCTAATATATTCAAATGAGTAAAGAAATATCTGCGGTAGTCACAACTATAAAGCCTCCTTTTACCACTTTCCAATGACTTCTTCTTTGTGCAAATAACTTAAATTCAATAAAATCATCGTTGTTAGGTTCGAATGCTTCTTCTTGTATTCGGCTTATTTTCCGTTTTCCCAATTTCCCCAAGCTCTGTGTGTGCTAATAGCAATGACGCTGCACTTTTCCAAATCCCCGCCAATGTGGTGCTTGAGATATTCCCCCGGTTAAGGAGTAATCGCATTAGCTGGCCCCAAAACCCAAATCCGCACCCAGTTTCCTACGGCATCGTGTGGCTCATAATATACATGTCGATGCCAATTTAGCTATTACATAAGTGAGTCAGCTGAAAAGGAAACCAGCTTGGAGCTCCCAACAACTCAAGAACAAGTTGGCTGAGTTGTCAGTAAGTCGATGCGATGGATAAAAGGGGAGTGGCAGCTGCTGCGAGTCATCATTACATTGATTTGCAGTTCAAAAATGCATGCACTTATTTGCTACTGTCCATCGATTTCCTCGAACCAAATCGGGTTCGATTCCGGCTACCCAGGGGAATGCCTCACTGCCTCACTGACTGACTGACTGACTCTCTGGCTGACTGGTCCTTGACTCGCTGACCCAGTTGGCCTTTGTCTTAGACCCGCCAATATTGTTTGGCCATAAGATATTTATTTGCCTTGCTTTTCCAGCGGGAATTTCCTATATTTTTCGTGGAGCCAAGCTGGGTGCTCCCAAAGGTCAGACCATCCGCTGCAGCAACAGTCTCCAAGCGACTCCATCCATCCTCCAACCGGCCAGTCATCGTCGTCATCCTCATCCTCATCCAACTTTCACATTAGTTTGTGTGTGGGTCGACGTGCTCTATCGTTCATCGCTTGTATTATCGGCTCCAGCATCGCCATCTTCATCTCCATCGGCATTGGCAGCATCATCATCATCATCATCCTCCCATTCCTTTGATTACCGCACCCTTTTCGCTTTTCGCTCTTTGTTCCGGGCCTGGGTCATCATAAATTGTTTGCTTTCGAGTCAATTATTGATATAGGATTTTCAGGCCGTGATTAGGCCTGCGCCTGGCTGCTTCCCCCGGCCAAGTGGGTCAGTGGGCCCATTGTTTTGGGCCTGGTCCACGCTCCGCTGAAAGTTCAATGCCGCTGAAAACTGCAACGCCAAGTGCATTAGCTGAGCCCATAAACATCGATAAGAGGGCGATAAGCAGGCATGCAGACCCACTCCCAGGAAACCTATACCATCCCGATCCGCAGCATTCCCTCGGCAAATTGTAGCACTCATAATTTGTTTTTGATTGCCTGGCACTTTAGCTGGCTCCTCGGACCTAAGCAAACCGAAATATAAATCCAAACAAGTGCTCTTCGGGGCCGTCTAGGGGACACTCGAAGCGCCGGGACAAACAGAACAGGATCAGGACCAGGCCTCAGGGACAGGGATAGGGATGGGGAACGGGGACGGGAATAGGGATAGGGATAGGGAGAGGAACAGGGACAGGGACAGGGAGCGGGCTGGGACCAAAGACCTCAACCTGGGCTCATCTTTCCTTTTTGTTTTGTCGGCATCTTTTAGTTTTGCCGGCGCTTCCGTAGCTGCATCGAGAGATGCAAATGGGAATGTCTGACAAAGTACACTTAAAAATAAGGGAAAATTAATATAAATATTAAGGAATATTAATATAAATATTAAGGAATATAAATAATATAATATATAATTTTATAAGTAAATAACAAATAAGATTTTATGATAAAGATAACTTTAATAAGCATTTATTTGTTGTTTCAGTTGGCTTAAGTCTTAAGTGTGTTTGAAGGATAGTAAGTCTTAAATGAAATTGTAAATATATTTAATTAACTAATTAGAAATACTAAATATTATTTTATTTAATCTATAAGAATTAAACTAAATTTAAGTGCAATTTAACTTACTTCCCTTCTCACACAGTCCTGAGGCCTTTGCTTCCGCTTACCTGCCTAAATAATATTCTAAATATTCCTTACAATCACTATTTTTCCCCAGTGCATCTTCGAGGGGAATGGAAATGAGAATCGCTCTGCTCGAAAGCCTTTTGACAATATTTGCGCGCCCTGACAATAAAACGCAAAGTGAAGTCTTGAGCTGCAGCTCCTCCATCTGTCGTGCGGCGGGTCATTTAAATTTCATGCTAAATCAAAAATTCTTGTGTTTATTATTTGTTTTGTGCGCGGTTTGTTTTTTGAGTAGAGTCCCTGTGCCCTTCCTGTTTGTCTTTGCGTTCTAGTTCATTTCAGCGGACCGGCGCTGCCTCTCCTTTTGTTGTCAGCCAAAAAGGCGCCCCTTGCTTTTGCGTCTCCTCCATCCTGCATCGATTGCAGGCGGCATCCTTTGTGGCCTGCACACAGGATGTCGATTACATTTGTTTACTGCACTCGGCGCCCTATAATTTCCCCCCGCGTTTAATGAACAGGTGACCACCACCGCGTTCAGGTTTTGAAAGACTTTGGAGACAAACATGGCCATCGCCGTCCTCCGTGGCATTTAATCTCAGAAGCCCATCGCCAGATTTACGCTGTAGACAAGATCAAAGCGTCAACTTGGCATTCAGCAGGCCACCAATCAGCCTGAAGATGGGGAGATTCCAGGGGATAGTCCTTGGTGCAGTTTCCTTGAGTGGCTAACTGGAGTAAAAGCCGCAATGCAATTTGCATTGAACTCTGAAGGTGTTGGGATTTATTGACATCTCATTCTTGAGTAACATATACATAATCGTAATATAACTTGGCTTATTAACTGCACAAAAAATATAGTTAAAGTTGTAGTAACAACTCAAGTAAATCCTGGACTTAAGCTCACTTCATAGCTGTACAAATGTTGCCCACAATGTTGCCTTAAGGAGATTAGCCAAGCTAAGAGCCATGCTGACCACTCCTGGCACTCAGATAAATAAGCGATAACATTTTTATGGCCATGGATCGTGGGCGAAGGTGCTGCGGGATCAAGATGGGGATCGGTATGAGGATCGGGATAGGGTTAGTGGTCCCAGACCCGGGGCATAACTCAATCAGCAGGCCATAAATGCAAGCTGATTAATGCAACCGCCGGCCCGACGACAAGTGCAACATTTCCGCTGACAATGATGAGGACTTCCTAGCAGTGAGAAAAATATTGTATAAATGGGAATCTATAAAGGATTTTAACATGTTTTCAATATATAAAAACGAAGGCTTTTAAGGAGATATAAAGATCTTAATACAAAGCTAAGATGCTGCTGTATACTTCAGGGTTGAAATATAGCCTTTTTCTCCCTAAATTTTTTATAATTATTTAAGTTCCTAAATTATTTCCCTGTGCATTTTGCATGTTGCATTTGCAGACGACGTCATGCAGTCTGTTCGGATCATCCAAAGGCCACATTTAGGGGTCTGCGACAATGACAAGTGTCAAAACGCAGGTTGCACTCCTTCAAATTGGCATGATTTACGTTCGCCCAGTACCAGATCCCACTCCAAACAGCTGCCTTTATCCGTTGCCTCATGTGGCAATGTGGCATTGTGGCAATATGGCAAATTCCAGCAGCACTTAACAAGCCGCAGCCAAAGGCGAATGACAAACAGCGGCGCGGATCGGAGACAAGATGCTGACAAGGGAGCCAAAGGGACTGGGCTTGGAGATCTGGGCAGCGATCCGATGCGATCCAATCCGATGCGGAATCCAGAGTCGGGGGTCGCCAGCGTCTCATGTTGTCCATGTTCATCGCCAAGTTGCCGCCATTTGGTGTGCATGCAAAGTGTTGAATAATTTGTTGCGAAATATTTCTAGATACAAGTGCACCTTACAAAAGTGTCGCAGAAGATTCGAGTTGTTATAAAAGATATTTATGTATATTATTAAATACTTTTTGTGAGGCTTATATAAAAGAATTTCTACTTAAATTAGCTAGGAACGAAAAGGCTCTTAAAGGACTTATATACTGAAATTTAGATGTATTTATGTCGGCTGTCTAGCTAGTTAGTGTTGCAGCCGTGTGGCAGTTGCAACTCCAACTCCGGCCACTGTTGCTGCGTTGCTGCTGCGTAATTAAGTGGGCGACAGTCTGGTAAATGCAAATTTCTTGGCCTTGTCGCGCTGCAGGACATGGCCAAATGCAGAGATGCTGGATGGCGATAACTGCGACCGATAGCCAGGCTCTTTGCGATGTTGCTGCTCCTCGTAGCGACGGCGATAACGCGCTCGCCTATGATCTATGATCTTGACCTTGGATGAATGCAGAATGCGCATACGCAGTGTTGCACACTCTTAATTAAAATGTCAAAACGGGTTTAATGGCGCTAATGAACGAACATTGCGCTTCGTTGGTTCGTTAGTTTGACAATATTGTGTGTGCGAGTCGAGTCGGTGATCCCAGAAATACCTGGGATGCCTTTGATCTGGTCTTTGATTTATCGCACAGCGCATAAAAGTACCGCCGCCAGTAAATGGTAAACGGAAAATGAAAAGTTTTCTTTGACAGTTTGCGTAGCGGCCGTTGATTTATAGAAATCACAAAGCTCAGTCCGCTGGCTAAGTGCATTGTTGTTGAGTTCGTTATCGAGACGGTAAAACTAAGCCAAAACCATTGTTGAGACTGTGTTTGAGCCTGGCTCTTGCATAACTGATCATAAAGAGCTTGTGATCAGCAGAAATTATGGGAGATATAGGGCTAAAATATGGGCTATAAATTGGTATATAGCTTTGACCTAATTCTGACTCTTAATGATACCTTTTTGATACCTTTTATTTCATTTTGAAATTAATTTAAGTTATTTTAGGCATCCTTAAACCTCTCTTAGTCCACTTTTATAAATAGTTAATATCACAACTATTATATTCAAATTATTTTACTATTATTTCTCCCTCTTTTTGCCACTTTTATTGGCTCAAAATGTACTCATCTGTGAAGTTATCCTATGCCACAGACTCTCCAATTCATTTCCCTTACAACTGCCACACCAACTGGCGCCGCTATGGCACAACTACACCCAGAGAAATACCTAAAATTTAGTTTATATATATCATATAAATCCCTGTATATTTCTCGCTGTGCATCCAACCAGCCTCCTCTTGGGGGATCGCTCTTGTCTGCAAAGTTGCGTGATTTATTTGGGCGGCTCGGGTGTTGTTTTTTGCTGTTTGTGCGCTGCGCTTTTTATTATGGCGAAATTTTCTTGATTTTATTATTTTTATTGGTGCGCACTCGAGTGGATTTCGTGGCCTGGAGTGGAGCACTGCCAGCGGGCTCAACACCCGCACCCCTTTTTGGCCAGAAATGCATATCCAGTATATGTGCATTTATTATTTTACTTGGCCTGCTCGCATTTCTGCAGCAACGATCTGTAGACACAATAAATTACCAATTATATTTTCATTTCATATTTCTGTCATTGATTTCGGTGCCAGACTGAAATCAAAGGGTGGAGTTGTTGGAGTGCGGAAAACTCATAACCGAGGCCGGGGGGACAATTTGCTTTATCAATCAGGGGATATGAATTGATGGAACGAGATGGAAACTACACCATAATTACGACTTACAGAGGACAAAGAAATTGGTTTTGTTTGATGGTAAAAACCATATACCTAAAGGAGTCTTTTCTTCTTGGGGTTTTAAACTTTGAAATGTGAAAATATTTACAATTATGAATAGGTGGAAGTCAATAATAATGAACTCTGAACACCTGAAGTACATTTTCCACCTTGAAATGATTTTCCCTTGTCTCTGACAACTGTCATTTTAAAAAGAAACTCAATTATTTGAATCTAATATCTTTATAAAACTAAGTCAGTTGCTTTTCTTATGACAGTTTGTCACCCACAAGCTGAGTTTTATATTTAGCTTTACTTACATATTTCATTGACTTGGCTGCCATATTTCCAGGCAGCCATAAATCATACAATTTAGTTACTTCTTTCGGCTTCAAAATCTCCATCACAGCCCCGAGTCTCGATATTCGTTAGAGAGTTCCCGAAGAAATAAAAGGGCGTAGAAGAACGAGAACAGGATTATAACTGGCAAAGGATCAGTTTGAATTGGATTAGTTGGACTTTTGAACTGGCTTACCTGTATGTAGGACTATGAATATTATATCTACCGTTTTCGCAAAGCCCAGGTTTGAGTCCCAATGAGGTCCCAGGATGAGGCAATGAGCAATGACGACTACCAATGTGGCGGGCAAACTCACCCCCACCCAGATCCACAATAGAACTCTCACTATCTGAAAACAGATGTTGAAGGACCTCGCATCATATATTTACTGCATTTCAAAACATTAGTACTTACCAGGACAGCACCAAGAATCAGGCAAAAAACAGCTAAAATTGTAATGATCAGACCTGCCAGGAGGATGATATGGAAAGTGTCGTATCGTCCTCCTGTGACGGGGAAAACAGGGAGTTAGGGAGTGCAGCATTTTCAGTGGCAGAACATTTACGATAAAGGAGAAAGCTCAGGGCAACAGAACATGACAATGTTATGGAGATGCCATTGAAGACGCACTGCGACCGATTGGAAATGTGCATACAGAAGCACATGATCAGCCCAGGAATATTTCTTCAGAGACTGGAAATTTATGTACCTGAAATTTATTTATTTTTTTAAATTTTTTTACGAATTATGAAAGAAAACTCTAGCATAGCAATTTTAAAAAGAAAATAAGACTGAAAACGAAGTTCTATTCTTACAGCCAGAACTCCAAAGATATTTGCTGCAGCTTTAAAGAAACTCTCAGGATCGAATTTCAAATATTTAGAAACATTTTATATAAAGTACAAAAAATAAAAATATTCCTCTAGGAAACAAAGTTTTACTGAGTTTTTAAATATTTACTTTGAGCTAAAATATATTTCAAAGGGTGCTTATTTCTCTGAAATTAAAGAAACCTAATTAAATACAATACTATTATAGGTATTTTAAAATTATAATTGTATTAATAATACAATAAAAATTATAAATCAAAATTCCATTAGTTTACATATATTTAAAGTATAATATATAATAATATAATATAATATATTTAAAGTAATTCTAACCTTGCCTCTTCAAGTACCTCGACTAAA
>VNJV01011200.1:0-34417 GCA_008042635.1 Drosophila nikananu
TGTTGCTGCAAGCACTTGGAAAAAATTGATCTCTTTTCTCACTAAGAACAGATTTTACAAATAAGTTTTGGAAAAATAAAATATAAAAAAGGACTCACTAAACAAGTATTGCCAATGCAAAAAGTCTCCTTTTCCCTCGCAGCCCATGGCTTACAAACCTGCCATCACGCTGTTGCTGCAAGCACTTGGAAAAATGTGATCTCTTTTCTTACTTTGAAGCCGTACCACTTGCTTAACTAAGAATAGATTTTCCAAATACATTTTGGAAAAATAAAATATAAAAAAGGACTCACTAAACAAGTATTGCGGTTGATTTCCAAATGTCATTACAGCACCCGTTAGAGTAAATCCCATTTTGCAGACTTATCTGATATCTTTTAATAAATATTCACAGGATAAAGATAGTCAAAAGATGTACAGATTTTTTCTAATTAAGTGTTTACCTTAAATAGCTCCCATTTTTTTCTGAGTACATCCCAGTTCCTTCCGTGTCTAGTACGTGTGGAGACACTATATATACGTATATATGCGAAAGGAGAAATTGAACAAGTCGTTTGTCGGCCGCCCTAGGAATTTATGTGGCCAGAGAGCGCGCTGCTCGAGTTGAAAATTAAACATTGCGTATACGCCTAGGTGCATAATAATTCATGTCTGGAGTAGCGCCTGCCATTGCTCACCAGGCGACTGCAGGCGAAATTGTGTGTAAAATGTTTTAATATGAGCTCATAATATACGAGCCGGAGACGGAGCGGGGCGGGACCCAAAGTGAGTGGACACCGCAGCTCAATTTGTGATTTATGGACATTGCCTCTGGTAAAGGCGAAGCCCCATTTCGGTTATTGAAGCAGCGTATTGGCTCGCAAGTGTTGTCCTTTGTGCTGCATTTCGAGCCAAAGGCCATGAAATTTTATTGTTTAGTTTTCTGGGTGGTCAAGGGATGCGATATGCCTAAAAATGGCAGCCAGCCGGATATCCTGTGGCACACGAACTGCAATTGAATTTACATTTGGTTGTTCTACACTCGCACCCGAAAAAAACGCACACAAAACACTCAGGACCTTGTGCGCTTTTTGCTTGCAACCTTTTGGCATTTGTTTTCGTTCCTCTGTTGTTTTTGGCCTTTTTTTAATTGAGCTGGAACTTGTTTGGGCTCTCGAGCACACCCTGGGATAACAATAATAAAATTCTATGATGTTTACTCGCCGGCCAGCGAGCGGAACCAGAGCAGGCTTTAAGGTCAGAGAACGCAGCTCCCGTCTTCCGATCGAACGGCGGAAATTCAATCAGGAACTGACCTAATTATAATCTGCGTAAATCCTACACACAAAACACACCGCAGCTCTGATTTTGTTTGCGTTGGTTTTTTGCTATAGGCTGCACATTTAGTAGTTGGTTTCCATTACCGAACTGGCCGGCTCGTGTGGTTAGCGATTTTTTGCCGGCAGCTGAACTGAAAAATCAATTATGCCCTGCCTGGTATTTAATAAAATATTATTGCCGTTTTTTGTCGACAGCATATTAACGCAATTATTGAAAGGGTCAGGGAGGGGCTTAGACGTTTGATATATATTCAATATTTTTATGCAGCCACGCCCGCGGCAGATGGTGAAAAAAGGAATAATAACAAAAAAAATACAAGTGGAAAGGTGCTGCAGATGCATCGGGATGCAATCGTGCCGGGCAAAATGCAATTGTGAAGCGTTTTGCAAATATTTTAGCACATTTAAATAAATACATGCCGTCGGGCAACTGCACTTTGGTTGAATTTATGGCTGCAAAAGTAAAAACGAAAACCACGCCAAAAAATGGTGCTCACGTTAGACGTGGCGAAAACCATTCACTGGGACTGGCAGGCCGCATAAAATTGGCGTGTGTCGACGTTTCCAAAAATTCGAATATTTTTTTAACATTCTTAGTGCTTTTATTTCCCAGAAAACTGGTCATGGCTTTTTTTTATTATTCAGTGGTATCCCTTATGTGAGTAGGACTTACGCTTTAAAAAAGCGCAAATTTCTTAGGCGGAAATCGCATCAGACGCCTTCAAGTTTTTTTTATAAGCAGGATGGACTTTCTTGAATGTATAGATTGTAAATTTATTATTTAAGCCGAAGGAGTTATCCTCAGTCAACGACTGGGTTTTAGTCAATTATTTGATTAACTTGCCAGATTGCTTTTACATATTGGGAATATCAGTTTACACTTGCGATAATCTCAAGTGAACTCATGGGCCAAGGCTAAGCCCTCAGGAGCCCTTTACTTTTGCTTCAGTGCAGTCAACGCACTGGCAGAAAAGATTCTCATTATAAGAAGGAAAATAAAAATAAATAATTATTATACCAAGGTTATATACTAATTTAAACCTTTGAAATTGTATGTTCCTATCAATGGCAGGTTTCCCTCTATATTAACATTACTTCGAAACAAAGTCCGGCCACTGCTTGGAGTGCATCCTTCTGGCCTGGAAGGGTTCAAGAGCCCACACCAATGTCGTTGACATGCCGTGAAAGTAAAAGCCAAACAAAACGGCGGACGCCGAGGGCCACGGACCAGGACATTATGGGGGAAGAGTGGGCGACATTCCCACCTGGTCTGGCCAGAGGACCCTTTGCAATCTGGGCAATATTCAACGATATTCCACCAACTGCCGTTAATTACACAAATGCAAAAGTCTGTTGGGCGACCAAATTGGTCGGTAATAAATAAATTCAATTGAATAATTCATTTAATTTATTTTCGGGGGCTGCCGGAGCGTGACACCTAAAAAGCAGTAAACAAAAAACAAACTGTTTTATTTTTCAGCCCCTGCACTCGGCGTGGTGTGTGTGTGTGTGGCAGGTGGGTAGATCGGAGTGAAAAAAATGGGCCCGGGATGCGGAAGTGTGCAGCAGGCTGACAGCGAGGTGTTAGAATTTGGTGCAGTGCAAAAAAGGAGACATAAAGCAAACGACAAATGGCCAGCGGGGCCGAAACACATTTTTCACACTGGCCGAGGAGGGATAAATGTGTGTGGCACCGGCCAAGTGAATTTGAGGAACGAAAACAAATCGTTTAATTGGCTTAAGCAAAACGTAACCATTGCCGATTATATAACCATCCAGGTCCCAACTCAACCCAGCGACAATGGCGTTGACAGCGGCGTCGACGGCGCCAGCGACTGCGACGGGAGATAAACCAGTTTATGTAGTAGTTGGCCAGTTTCTCCCCGCCCTCAGTCCTCCGCCTCCGCCTCTACGGCAGCCACTGCCTCACTTAGCCTAACCGACTTCGCTGCTCCGTTTTTTAAGAGCAAACTGACGCAAGGGTGCCGCAGCGAACAGCACCGCAACCACAAGAGACAACCACCAGGCGTCACCGCCGCACAACCGATCTCAGCAACGGGTTTGGCATGTTATCACAGTAGCCTTCGGCTATGGCAAATGGCTAAGTGCGAGCTAGTAGTGGCTCGTAATGGCTTGGTTTTCGGATGTGTGTGTATTCCAGGAAAAGCTGCTTACTTTAACCCCTATTTCAGGGTTCTTTAACAACCTATTGGGGCTGGCTTTCTACCTCCCACTTGGCATGTGACGTGCCTGCTCCCAGACTCCACTGTAGCTACTCCGGTCCACAATCTGGTCCGACCCGACCCGAGACTCGGTGTGGGCCATCCACCGAGAGCATATAAAGATAATGGAAAATCTTGGCGCGACTTAGTCGGCCAAACCCGTTGGCCCATTCGCACTTGAGCACTCGTTCCAGCCAGAAATGCAGCCCCACTCGCTCCTGCTGATCGCCGCCGTTGGCATCGCCGTCGTGGCCCAGGCCCAGGTCAGTGCCCAGTGGTTGCCCTTGCTGATGGATGTGACTCCTTACCCCCGCCTTAATTTGCAGGCGGCGGCCAAGTTTCAGGTGAAGAACCACGAGGACGCCGAGAAGGCCTTCGAGGAGTGCCGCGAGGACTTCTACGTGCCGGACGACATCTATGAGAAGTACCTGAACTACGAGTTCCCTGCCCACCGGCGCACCAGCTGCTTCGTCAAGTGCTTCCTGGAGAAGCTGGAGCTCTTCACGGAGAACAAGGGCTTCAACGAGAAGGCCATGATCGCGCAGTTCACGGTCAAGAGCAACAAGGACCTGTCGACCGTGCAGCACGGCCTGGAGAAGTGCATCGACCACAACGAGGCCGAGTCGGATGTCTGCACCTGGGCCAACCGTGTCTTCTCCTGCTGGCTGCCCATCAACCGGCACGTGGTCCGCAAGGTCTTTGCCTAGAAGAATTGTGATACTTTAAATTTGTTTTAAAAAAGAATTGGTCCTAATAAAAATCATTTTCCTATAAACATTATAATCATTTTCAGGTATTTACAGGAGTCGACATTCGTTTCTTTCAATAAAATATTTGTTTTTCTTTTAAATACCTACATCTTTTCTTTCTCACTTGTCTCTTCTTCTTTAGCTCTTTCACAAACTAAACTATTTATTTTGCCTTAATTTTTTTCAAGTTCTATGAATCAATTTTACAAACAAACTAATTTTCAGCTTCTTACTAATCATATTTATTAACTAGTTTTCGACAAAGCATCATCATCCCTCGGAATTTTGGTCTTAGTTTAATAATATGATTAGCACTAGTAACATCCGATATGATTTTTACCTATACAAAATACAGAACGGCCGAAATAATAATGGGTTTCTAGAAGTGTTTCCAAAGATAAATTTCAAAATAATAGATTCCGTCAACAGTAACGTGTTTATTATCAATATTTACAGGCAACACGAAGTGGCGTTGTCCTCTCCATTCTACCAAGAAATGTACTATATAGCAGCACTCAATTGTTTTATTAATTACACAGAAAGTATGATAACATAACCAATATATTAATAGCATGCAACCGCCTTGATTATACTTTTCTGTCTGTTTAACTTTCTAAAGTCAATTCAAGCACAATTTTTTCAAAGTACTTACGATATAGTACAATACAGTGTGTGTATAACTGACCTAGTCCAAGGCGAGCCGGCCACGCGCTAAAAAATCTGTTCTGTGCATCCACATCTCACATCCACTCCACGCTGCGGCTGTGAACTGGAATTCGTTGAACTTGCTGGCGTAATCTCGAGTCGCCCCGCCGATAACCTCCGCCTCCGCTGCAACGGCGGCTGTTGATCGTGGACTCCGCCGGCGGATGTTTTCGTAGCTAGTTCAGTCTGTGCATTGTCCGCAGTTAGATGATGGGTGTTCCGTGGAGGATTTTCCTAAGCCTTTTTGCACTCAGCAGCCAGGTGAGACTGTTCCCGGGGGCGGAAAGAGAATCTGTCATTCTAAAAGGAAACACGAACTTCCACAAGGTTTTGGCTGATCTCACCAGCGATGCTCAGATGCTGGAAAAGTGCCTGCGGGAGCTGAGCAGCCCGGAGACCATTTCCGGCGACCTGCAGAAGCTGGAGCGGTATCCCTTGTGGACGAGCGAGGAGCTGCCCTGCCTGATGCGGTGCTTGGCCAGTGAAAAGGGCTGGTTCGACATCGATGTCAACCAGTGGAAGCTCAAGCGGCTCGCCGAGGATCTGGGACCCGACGTATACAACTACTGCCGCTTTGAGTTGCGGCGCCAGGCCAGCGATGGCTGCACCTTCGCCTACCGGGGATTTCGGTGCCTTAAGCAGGCCGAGATCCATGCGGGCACCAGCCTGAGCACCCTGCTTCTGTGTGGTCGCCAGCTGAACGCCACCAATGTGGAGCTGCTGCAGTACAGCAAGCTGAGGTCCGAGGAGCCGATTCCGTGCCTCTTTCAGTGCTTTGCCGACTCCATGGGCTTGTACAACCTGACGACTGGAGACTGGAGACTGAGCAACTGGCAGCAGGCCTTTGGACCAACGCGAAACGGGGACCAGCCCAGCCCTCCGGGATACAGTGGCTGTCGGCTAAGTGAAACGCAGCGTGAGAAGGCGGCCAACAAGTGTGCGTGGATGTACGAGGAGTACAAGTGCTGGGAGCGAATCAACGGTCATGACTTGGAACCGCAGGATGCCTCCTGACCTAATCTGTATTAATTATTAGAAGTCACTAAGACACACCGAGGAGATAAAATATACCTTTCTGCCACAATATTCACTTGAGAAACTCGAGAATGTCATTTCTTTCAATTTGAATCAAATTCATATTCATCTTGTTTATTCGAACTTTTTCAATATATTTTTGTGGTTTTTTCAGTTAGCCAAGACATAGCAGGTGAACTGTTGGTAGAATGTGTCACACGGGTTGTGACCCCGGCGCTGGTGGCAGCTGCCGTACCGAGCTCCCTTGGCCGGAACGCCCAGCTTCTGTTGCATGGCCGGGATGCGCCAGCGGCGCATTTTCTGGTCAAAGACTCCTAGTTTGTCTAGGAAGCAGCGCGTGTAGCAGGGTATTGGTTCAATGACGGTAAAGCTGGCGAATTCCCCCATTTTTCCCCACTCTTTCGTGTCCACCACCTGCAGGCAGTCCTTCATGGCGTCCTTGGCCGCCTTCGTCACGTTTGGCATACTTTCGATCACCGTAAAGGGGTAATCCATCTGACAAGAAAGAGGATTTAAGAAAAATTTGGAACTTTATAATTTCATTCCAACAAGCATCTCATGGGCTATTTAATCAAAGGTCACTGGACTCCACTTATCGCCGACTACTCACTTTGGTCAGGCAATGGAAGCCCGCGTAGGCATGCGAGCAGCTGCTCTGTGCAGATCCCTGGGGCAGCTCTAACTTCTTCTGGCAGGCCGCATAAGCGGGGGCTTCAAAAGCCCTCTGAACGCCAGTGCTGTTGAAGCCTGTCTGGCTATTGTAGAAGTCGAACATCCCACTCAGGTAGCACTGGCTGAAGCAGGGAATCTCCTCGTAGCTCTCTGACCAATCCTTGAAGCGCTTCAGGCGCTCCCACAGCTCCGGAGTCAGTCCTCCGTAGCTCTGAATGCATTTGTTGATGATCTTGCTTTCGTTTTCCAGCAGAGCTAGGCTCCCCATCTATGAAATAGTTGAACATTTGTTAGAATATTCATTAAAAAATCTGATATTTCACCCACCACAAAGAGCCAAAGGCACATGGCTACCAGTAATCCATTCCGCATCTGCATGGCTGGGCAATAATTTCTATATTCCTCTAGCAGTTTGCTACACGTTCTGAGCCTGATTAAATACTGAAGTTCTGGCGGAAATATCATCAACCCCCTCGCAGGCATTAGAGATTAGGCGCGGAAATAAAAGCAGCATACAAAATAATACAAAATAGTATTTATATATGTATATAGCGCTCAAATAGCTAAAATTAGGTGAATAAATATATGCGACATATTTTAATGACATTCATCAAAAATTTTTCGGCTGAGAGTATAGTTGTTTTATTTGTCTTTCTTTGAAGCGTATTATTTCTTTAATGATAAGGTAGTAAGTATAACCCAACATTTTATTTTCAGTGTGATATTATGCTACACTATGTAATTGATAACCCAATTTTCGGTTACAAGTTCACACCGATTATGCCGAATCGGCAGCTGATAACACACCCTAATCACGGCCCCCGGTTCAAGTTTTCGGCCTCGCTTGCGCAAAGAACCTCAAAGGCGGCAACGGATTGCGCAATGATTGCGGATCGCGGATCGCCGGTGATGGGCCCGCTGCCCAGTTGCATTTTTATTGATCAACACCTGCCAACGGGGCCGCAACGGCAGTTACTGGAACCGTGCTGCCATCGAATGCTGTTAATTGATTTTGCGTTTTTGTTTTGGCATTTTGCCCGGCCACTTGTCGGGCTCTTAATAATGTCTTTTCTGCTCGGCCTGGGCTTGTAAAGGAGCGACATCGTCGTCCCACTTTACGCATTTTTGAGCAACGAACAACCGGATTCGGGTTTTCGGAATCGCTCACCACCACTGGCCAAAACATGTTTAACAAAACACGTCGCATCATCGTCCACATCATCCCGGCCCGATGAAGATCTCTTCATCGTCGCAATTGCAAGTGGGCAAGACAGCAAATAACTCCAAAGTGGTTCTGCCGGATCGGCTAAACAGGCAACAAAAACAAGCGATGCGGCTTCCACTTCCACGAATCCCAGTCACTTAAAAAAAAGAGCAAATCTTTGAATCGATGGAAACAAATCACAATATTTTGTAAACAATTTTGGTAATAACACACTTTCAGAATTTGTTAATGTTGTCTAAATAAATTAGACTTTGTGTCTCAGTTTTTCCTTATTTTTTAATATTCTGTGAGACTGTGAATATTAGAACCATTTGCTTCTCCTTGTTAACGTGTAGTATTCAAGTATTCAACTATTGCTTCCTTTCTAATTTTTTGGGTAATAAAAAGGTTAATTATCTACAATTAGAAACTTGAATTGAAAATGTATACCTATGATATTTGTACGGCTTAATAAAATATTTGTAGATTGATTTAAAACCATAAAATAAAGGATTTAAAAAATTTATGTGCTCTAAGCATTTGGTAATTCATTTCAATTGTCATAAGTTAAGCTTTGTCAGTAAGTTAACTTTTGTTTCTGTGCACGTTTTCCTCACAATTTCTTTGCAATGACCTTGGCTCGTTTTCTTGCGTGTTTGGCCGTAAAAATTATAAATCCAGTTTTCGATTTCCTCTCTTCTTTCACTCTCGCACAGTCACAATCCGAACAAATTTTCGTTATATAGTTAATTGTTTTGCCCCGCCGCCAGTTGTTGCCAAACGGCTTTCGGTGGGGCAACCGCGATGACAACGATGACGACACAGCAGCCCAGCCAGCACCACCGCCGATGCAGCTAGATGCAGGAATCAGCACAAACAGGCGGTAAACTGGACTGTCCGGACTGGACCGTAAAAAGATGCAATGCAGCGGGGCCTGACCTTTGGCAATTTGAAATGCAGCCGCCGCCAACTTTGGCAACGCTGCGTTTCTGGCCAGGACGGGGCGATTTCAAAACGATCCCAGAGCCAGTCTCGGGTGCTTAGCATTTTCATTGAGACCGGCTCAGCATAGATTTGAATACATTTCGGCAGGGCTGCGACCTGTCGCATTAATTTCTTTCCTCCCGCCAAAGTCCGCTGAATTTATTGAGAAGCTGGAATTCAAAAGCGTTTCTTTTGTGCGACTTTTCAAGGTTATAACCCAGTTTCTGCCGGGGTGCGTTCGTACGTTTCGCGTTGTCTTCTTTATTTTTTTTTTTTTTTGCCAACAGTGTTTTATGGTGAGAAAGAGACTCGAAACCCCGGCCGGGACCGGACTGAAACTGAGACGAAAATCGAATCCGATCCGATTCGATTCGTTTTCAATGCATTAACTAGCCTTTTGATAAAAGCTGGCAGATGCTCGGACCGATAACAATGAGCGCGTGTCCTTGGCTCAGTTGGGAACCGAACTTGCCCCTAAATGCAGGCCAGCTGCGTTTAATGACATTTACAAATTGGGCCGGGCAAATATAATTAAAAATACATCAACTTATTGCGGCGGGGCTTGTGCAATTTTTGGCACATTTGCCATGCAAATCAAAGCTCCACTTAACGGGGTTGCTTCTGCTTCTGCTGTTCCGAGGGTTTGCCTTCTCGGCTTGTCGAGGGGGGTGCCCGTGAAATGGCCATAATTAAAAATACATCTAGGCGGCATGTGGATTTTATGTGTGTCCAAGTCCAGCAGCTGGACCGAAAAGCCATATCGTACCGAAACTGAAAGTAAGCTGCACGGTAAGAAAATATCAAGACCCTTTTCACAGCGATAGATTTAAATATATTGAAAATACCGATCATATCAGATAATTTAAATACGTTGTCAGAAAGTTAAACATGATTTTATTATTATATAAAGAATTGTAGTTTGTAACTCCGAAACCCTCGATGTTTTCCAGAATGATTTTTCGATAATTCTTTGTATTATATCTTATTTAAAATATATATTTTCATAATACATTTCAAATACTTCGATTGGTGTTGCAAGGTAACCATCAGCATAAAATAGTTCCCCTTTTCTCTCTCTGTGGTGAAACATTGAAGAAGTCAACAACCTGTGCGTGATTGTTGCCTTCAATTTGGTGCAAAACACCCAACTCATTAACTCGGCATCTTGGCTAGGTGGGAATTAATTATGCAGATTTATTCATTGTGTTGCGATTTCAAGTGTGGTAAAATGCAGCCCGCCTAATGAAGGTGTGTGTGCTGCCAATGACGGCGACGATGATGATGGCGATGGTATGGGATGGGATGGGATTGATGGGATTCGGGTTTTGGGCTTTCTGTGTTTGATGTCTGCTGTTTGGCTCTTGGGTTTGGGCGGTGGCTGTGCCCAATTTTGGAGCACCCAAAAAGCTCTCCAACTCCTCAAGTGGCTGTCGGATTTTGGATCTTACAAATTAATCTCCGGAGCAATCTCCCTGGCTTCCGCCCTGCGAGATACATTAGCTTTGGAAGCAAGCACTTTTCAACGGATTTTGAAAGTGAATTTCACTGATCATTGACCTCGGACTGTGGTTGCGTGTAATCGGCTGAGACCGAGGCCTGCCACTTGGGGATTACATAAATCCGAAATTAGTTAATAAATGAAAACTGTAAGCTGTAAACTGTGAAATGAGAAATAAGAAATGCTATTGTTCAATATATTGAAATCATGTCGTTACGTTCGAATAAAACGCTTGCCCGCTGCACCAGCGGCTGCAGTTTTCCACTGACCCAGGCCATTTCGGTCGCCGTATTTTCGGGCCCCTCGGGGTTGGCCAACGGAATTGGCTTATGTAAAAACTATTGCCATCAGCTGCCGTAAAGTGACATAAAAATTAACGGAAGACAAGGTGAGCGAACACACACTTCAAAACAATTGGCGAGTTGAGTTATTGCTTGCCGAATGATTATCTTGTTGCTAAAAACGATAACTGCTGGTGTGTTTATGAGTTTACAGTTGAGGTCAACAATTAACACTGATGTCTCTTACTTCAATGTCTTCCCTACTGAATTATCTTAATGACAATATCCTAAAGTATTAGTACTTTACTTATAATATTTTTTCTAACTAACATTCTGTGTTTTTAAATAAAACTAATAGATGTTAATTATTATTAAGTGATTTTTACGGTCCCAAATAATAATGATAAATATTAAAATAATAGTGATTTTCCAGAGCGAGTGATAATCATATATAGCACATGAATTTGTTGTCTCGAGGCTTAGGCCTAGCCTAGACCTTGCCCAGAGGAATAGTATCTCTCTCATTTGCATGTAACCTTAGTGGGCTTTATTGACACCAGATATATGTAGAGTGACACCTAGCCTCCCATTGCAATTAACGGCCAGACTTTCCCAACACACCCACCAAACTAGGTCGATCGGAGCTGCAGTTGAGCCAGGCGGCCGCGGCGTTGCATATACAAATAGGCATAATTAAATGGATACCGTTCTAACGGACTGTGTGTGAATCTAAAGATTCCAGTCACGAACGCGACTCGCCGACAAATTACCAATGCACTTGCCAAATGCCCGAGAACCCGCTTGGCCGGGCCAAATAAGCCAAAGCCAAAGATAACCCCCCGATCGCAGCCGGGCCTGGCTGTGAGTGAGCGAATGCGAGTATCTCTGAGTGCCCGTATTTGTGCGATGCATGCACTTAACACGTGTGGAAGGTAGGGGAGGGGGTTTCAGGCCAAACAACTTTTCTTCCGCGTTGCACATGCGATGGCGATGGCGTTTGCAGACTGGCGACTGTAGACTGCAGCCGCACCCACCCACAAATGGCCTGCTAAAATCAACAATTAAAAGCACCGCTCACAATCTCCGGCAATCTGATGCAATTTTGCATTTTTGAAATATCTTTTTAATTTCGCGCTCGCAAATTACTATGATAGTCAAAGCTGGACAGAAGAATTCGAAACTGCTTCGACATAATTTGGCATTCGGCTTGATGGCCACGCCCCTTTGTACTCCCCCAGAGGAATACGGTCGAAAGGCACAGCACAAATTCAGCTGCCAAAAGAACCCGTTTCTCGACCCCAAAAGAACCGGGAAAATCTGGGCTTTGGCTCCTGAAACAAAAATGCCAAATACCTAGCTGGCCTATGAGTAACTACTGAAAGCGAAAGCATAACTGACAAGGTAGCTCGGTTGCAGTTTGTCCATTGGTTGCTCCGGCTGCTGTTGCTTTTGCACTTCTAAAACTGGTTCGCCGTCTGGACATGTAGGCAGCAGTCGCAAGTCTTCTAGCCTCCACTTCAATAACACACAGGCAACTCAGGCAACTCAGCTCAACTGGGCTCAGAGCCGAACTCAACTGAACTCGAGCCCAGCACGGAGAGAAAAAAGCGGACACCTCCTCTCAGATACTTTAAGATCAAAAATATATATATTTAAAATGTGTTTATAGAACACAAATTGCATTATTATTTACTACAAAATTCTGTATAGTGTTAACTACAGGGCACTGCTGGATATATTTAAGCTTGGTTGGCACCCCCTCGACTGTCCCTTAACATTGGCCCCTTTCGCTGGTATCAGATTTCTTGTGCTACTTTCTGGGTTCGACTTTCCTCTCAGTGCACTGGGTTCGGCTTTTCATCAGAGCCAGCTGTAATTGTTCTGCAGCAGTCGCTGACTGTAATTTCATATTCTTCCTGCATTCCGAAACCTTGAATCACATTTCTTGCATTTAATTGCAGACATTTTTTTCTGATTTCTCCCCTCTTCTTGCCACTCGAAGGCGCCGCTGAGTGGCTGTCGTTGACCGTCGAGCTGGGTCACTTTTAATAGCCGCTGCTGCCGCTGCCGCTGCCGCTGTTGCTGCCCCACCAACTGCAACAATTACACGAATAACTAAAAAATAAACAACAAAGAAATAGCAGTCGCTGCAACTGGCTGGCCTACCTTTTACTGGCACGCACTGCATTCGAGATGACGGCCTGTTTTAAATGCCAGCCAGTTGAGTGACTATGGGCTAAATGGCTCTCGCCGTCTGTTTACTTATTTACGCATACGATAACATTCAGATTCGCGGGGAAGAGAGCGGGTGAACGGTGCTTGACTCGAGTTGCATTGCCGGCCACCGGTTGACCATCGCATTAGGAAATCATGCTAATATCGTGAGCGTTTGTAAACAGTATTCAATTTAATGCAGGTTAATAATTTAGCATCCCCATAGAAATATATTTAATAGGATGCTCAGAACCAATAGTTGCTAAATATAATAAATAAATGTCCCATTGCAGTGCACATGCGGCGTATGCGCAATTTCCAGATCTCCTAGAAAAATGCCAGTCGCGTGACTCATACGCAGAGGTGAAGTTCAGCCATGAATCCAACTATCTTGCGGATTGCACGATGCCGTGCCCTCAGAGTGATTAGCTGCAGATACAAATTGAATGCTTGTTGCCCACACACACACACACACATCCCTCTGAACTTTCAGGCAAAAATTCCATTTGCACCCCCACCTTAAAAATAGCATAAAAAATAATAAAGAAAAGGCGAAAAATGCAAAGCGCAGGCAGAAAAAGTGTAAGGCAAAAAAGATCAATTGACAAATGGTTTGGGCCACAACAATAGACGCCGGCGTCGACAGCGCTGCCGACGGCGACCGCGGCAGAGGCCGCCGCGCTCTCTGCCGACGCCACTTCGCTGGCTGCATACGAAACCAGTCGCTGGGAGTGGAAAAAAGCTAGAGGGAGAGATGGAGAGTGAAAGAGCTACCAAAAGCTGGCTGCTACGAACACCGTTGCAATGTCGCTGCCGCTGCCTCGGCCGCAGTCGCTGCCTCGGCCGGCGCGTGGATTGTTCGCGACGCCGCGCATGCGCAGCGGTATAAAAAGCGGCAGCGCCAGCAGGCAGCCACTCACAGTCGAAGTCGTCGGTGCCAGAGGTGATTCTGCTTTCTGTTTTCTGTTTCTCAAGTGCGGTCCGTCGGTGCCCCCAAAAAATACAAAAAGACAACTCCTACTCGCCAAAATGAAGAAGTTTCTCGTGGTGTTCGTGGCATTATTCGGAGCCGGTATGTATCTCTTAGCTAGCTAAGTGAAATGGAAATGGATATGGAAATGGAAATGGCAATGGATGTGGAAAGTAGAGCCGTCCAGCCAGCTTTTCCGCTTGCGCAACATGAAGGACACTTGAGTGCTGAAAATTCAGAGTGCAAAATCGAGAGTGTGCTTGTGCAACGACGGGTAAATCAACTATCACTGCTCCACTTTTACCTCGTATCCAAAAACGAACTCGAAATCGAAATCGACATCGACATCGAAAACGCAAACGAAAAGCGAGACCAGAGGGAAATGTAATTTAATTGAGCAAGTCAGCCCAACCCAGGCGCATTAGCTTGCATTTTCCCAATACAAATATACACTTACTATGCCAGTGCATAGGCACACTCGGAAAAGTTAGCTCAAATTGAGATATAATTTGGAAATCAGGCAGCATAATCTAAGGTTTTGAAAAGCGAAGGAAATTAAATATTTGTAATTTGTATTCCGTAATGTGTTTTTAACAAAGGATCAGAGGAGAGTTCGGAGGGAAGATATTATTATTATTATTGACATCTTGATGAGCAAAATTGGAATCTTCTAGATAAGCTCCTTGGTTGTAGTTCTTTAAAAATAACGTAAATCTAATTTGTTTTTCTTCGAAGTAGTCAAAGACGAGCATAAGTTGTTTTTCTTAATAATGCTCAAGGCAATGCCTTAATGGCTCATTTTTTTCCGTGTAATATCTGCAGCCACGAATCTCCACATCTATTGGTTTGGTGCTGTTCAGTTCGGTTCGATTTCATTACCTCATCGACGCCGCCTTAAAAGCTGGGAGAAGTTACAACAGAGACGATCGTCTGGCTCCGCTGCAGCTCGATTTTGCAATCGATCTCTGGTGTGGTAAGCGATATTTAGATCCGCGCTGCAGGTTATCTAATCCCACTCCGGTTACGAAACTGGAGCGTTGGACCTCGTCTCGGGTTTCTGTTTTCAGTTTCAGTTGCCTTCGCGGAGGGTGTGGTCGGGGCCGTAGTTATTGCCGCTGATCGCAAATTCGCAAATCGCTGGCCAGCGGCGAATTCTGACATTGACATTGAAAAGCTTTTTAGATAAACACAGTCAAGATGCTTAATGGATGAGACCCAATAAAAAAATAATGGCAATTGGGCTAGGCTCAGGAATTTTAACTACGCAACGGGCACAGCCGCTCCCCAAAATCTAAAAGCAAAAAATTGAAATGAAGTCAAATCAAAACCCGTTTGCTTTTTGGTTATTCAACTTAACAATTTTTGCAAATTGCGTGCCATGCATTATTTTTTTTTTTTGCCTGGCAAGTCGTGCATGGCCGCAAAGGCAATTTCGCCGCAAAATTTTAATTGGCGGCAATCCAAAGTTATTAAACTTAACAACGGCCCGAAACATAAACGCTTTAATGGGCCCGTTTCGATGAGATGCTGCTCGAGCATTGTCAAGTTCAAGTTGCCATTAATTATGCAACGGCACTTGCCCATTGGAGCGCTGTTCACTTGCCCGCTTGTTGCGCCTGCTTGATGGCGAGTTTAAAGCCCAGAGCCAAGTACTTCCCTCCAAGTGGGGGTCGAAAAAGTTACAGCAAGCCCGCTAATCACAGCGATAAACAATTTAAGCGGTGCAAAGATTTCCGAAAAAGCGAGCCGCAGCACACAATAAATTTCCGCATTTCGGTTGCGTCGTGCTGTGACTTTTGTTTTGTGTTGTCTGCTATCGGAAAACTAACACCGACCGCAGATCAAAAAAAAAGAATGTGGCCAAAGACATACAAAATAAATTTTGCCATTTTTCTATTGCCACACACAGACAGCGCGGCAGCAAGTCACGCTTGAAAGGTTTTTATTTTGTGGCAACAAAATCAAACGAAAAGGGCCGCATGGCCGACATGCAACTGCCGGGGTCGGCGATGGGTATTCTATAGGTTGCATTAGGCCAACACACTCGCACACACACAAAGGCACAAGGGCTGCGGCTATCTATGCTGATTTATGGCCAACAGCAAGGAGGGCCAGAATACAAGGCTTTTAAAACTCAATTTGCATGCCACTTTTGGCACGGCACGCGAAGCGTTGCAAATCAATTTTTCCGAAAGCGGCAGCGACGATGCGTTAAATTTGAAGGAATCATATCTATTCAGCGGCTAAGTCGCATGCTTGGGCTAAAAGGATTTATGGATCAGACTGCGACAGTTCGAAACTATTGCACTGGCGCAGGACTTTGCACAGTCGGAGGAATGGGACATAACAAGTCGTTTATTTTGAAGGGATTTATACGACAAATGCAATGATCGCAAGAGTATGGTTACCTTTCCGCTCTGCAGACACTCACACTGCCCACTCAACAACTATCGAGGAATAGGCAAACAATAGACAAAACAATTCGAACGCAGATTAACCCACATACGGGACTTGCCGGCAACAATGTGGGCAAATATTTAAATATCATTACGGTGTTGTCGGCGGTGGGGCGGCGGCGCACCGTATGCTAAAACAGTTTTTGGGAGAAGGCAACATTTAGCGGAAATGCTCGAGTGCTGTTGTTGCCGGGTAAATACCGAATGGGCCGAAGGCTCCACAACAAAACGTGCTTAAATGTCAGCAATTTTCTTGATTTATACGGCGGCAATGTCTTGGCGCTGTCTTGCCAGACAGCAGTGCAAACAACGATAAAAATAACACCACAGAGCCGCCAGTTACGGGCCAGCAAATTTGCCTCAGCCACAGCCACAGCCACAGCGAAATGATAGATACACACTTGTGCCGCTACGGGTGCCGCAAAAAGAGGCAACCTGTGATTGCAACCACAGGAGCTAGGAGCGATTATGAGTCCATACCCCTGTCCTTCACAATGCCCCACGGATTTGTTTGCTGGCATGCCAAATGCTAATGCCCGGGTTCATTGCTCTGATACTCGTATTTATGGGCTGTCGGCCCAGTTGGCCGGCATGCAATGCGAATTTGTCATCATTTGTCATGGTATCCTCACAGCAAGGCGACACGTTGAGTCCCCGGAGCGGAGATAAGAAGCGCAGATACAAGAGCTGTGACAAAAAAAGATATATTTATAAGCAGCTATCCGTTAGATTGAGCGATAAGACACACTTCATTAAGGTTTTCTGCAGCCCATTGTACTTGCCCGTTGGCATCTAATTACTGAATATGCCAATGAATTATTGACCACGCATATATACCATATATGGTATACGAACAAATTGCAAATTTGCTAACGCATTCATTTGTTAATTTTAAATTATGAATTTATTTGCATTACCGTGTATTTGCATCTTGACAGTGTCTGTCATTTAAGTGAAACATAAATTAATTTCATTATTCCGAGTTTTTGCCCCGCTTGCGCCTAGAGCCGCTTAATAAAGTTTGTAATTTGTGCGAGTGTTGTATACATTTTGGTTAATTAAATGATTATGTTAATGGACGAGCGGATGTACAAATGATAAACAGCAGCAGCCGGGGGTCAGCCGCTGCCAATGGTGTGCAATCAACCAGCGGGACCAGCGCAAATGTCGGCTTTACTGTTTAAATGTCAATAAAAATGTATTATTTAAATGTGTATAAACACATAACACACTCCCCATTCGCGGACACCCGATCGCAGTGTTGTTTGCGCCAAAGGAGCAAAAAATGTAATTAAGCGCATCGGGCTGATAGATAAAACAATTATGGCAAAACAGTAAATTAAATAACATGCAACACCAGGCAATCACTCTAACTGGCTTATAAATATTGCGCTGGCTCACGTGGCGACTGCCGGCCGGGGGCATATATCCATTCCTACTCCATATTGCATTGGCATGCCGGTCAAACTATTCATTTCCAAGGTGTGCCGCTCGGCACCGCCGAGAACAAAAGACAGCCGGATTGCCAGACTTCAGAGTGGGTTAGTAGTTGGTCTAGAATCTGGTCTAGCCCGGCCTGGGCCTGGCCCAACCGGTTTCGGTCTAAAAATGTGGGCTAGCCTGGCTTTTTGCTTTCATTTTCGTTTGGCCCGCTAGCTTCTGGTGGTTTCTCTGGTCTTGCGGTCTGTCGATGGTAATTTAGACGTTATGTCATGTCGGCAGAGTCTCGGCTCTCGTTAGATAATGGCTGGAAGTTGCGCGTGATATGGTTAGATGTTGTCTTTTCCACTTAAATTCTCCCCCAGCGTTGATTCTTTCCCCAGAATTCTGGGCTGGCTTTAATGAGCCAGTCATAAAATTGAAAATTAAATGCATAGACCAGGATTTAGCGCTTACTTCATGAGATATTTATATATTTTTGACCAAAGATTGAATCTATTTAATTGGAATTAATAAGCAATGACGCTTTAAAGAATTTCCGTGAACGCAAAGCTCATTGGAGAGTCCCCGAAATCTATTCAATTTAAATTTGTAATAGTTTATCTGTTTACCCGCCTTAAGGAAATATTGCGCATACGCACGTTGCGCCAGGTGCCTAAGTAATTGCTTAGAAAACATGTGGCGACGCAAACCCACACACACGGCCCTAAGTGCACAATCATCGCCCATCGTGTGTGTGTGTGTTGTGTGCGAAGGCATTAGGACTGCGGCTCATTCCTGTGGTTGCTGCAGGCAACAATGCCAGATTGCACTTTTTCCGCACAGTTGCAGGTGCAACGGTGCCTCCAGTGAACGCTCGCTGGCTAAGTGCTCGGGAATGGGCGTCCTCGAACCATGGAATGCCCGGCTAATTGATGCCGTAACCTAATCTCACAAGAGCCCCAATAACATCCATAAATTAGAGTTCGTGGAATCTTAAAAGTATATCAAATGCTCGTGCAGTATTAATAAATTTGGGTTTAAATTGAAGCTGCTATCGAAGCTCGAGCCAACTGCGTAATTAACGAAATTACAATAAACAAATGCGAAGCGTAAAACGCAGAACGAATCAATATTTCTTTTTGTATTTACGCTGCGGAACTGGCTAAATGACTGACTAAGCCAACCATATATACATATATTTTTGTTCGGTGAAAATAAATACGCAGCGAAAATAGCAGGTTTTAATTAAGCCCCACGCATATAATTTTACCGATGCCACCGTTTTGATTCATTCAACGCAATAGCAACATCACAAATTTGTCTAAAATTTGATATTTGATTAGTTTACATACTCAAAATGGAATGGAAATTGCGCTTTGTTTATGCAGGCCAGTCAATCAGTTGCTGATTTTTCCATGTTTCCCCCCCGGCTTACTTTTTTCATTCAATTGTTGCATTCATGCGGTTACCCAGGGCTCTTTTGGCCCAGTGCCCAGTGCCCATCACCCAGGACTGAGTCCACGGCTTAGGCAATTGATGCGCACTTTTGATTGAACATTGAGCATTGGAAATGAAACGAGACCGCAACTCTGTGGCTTCGCAATTAGATTATCGCACATGGGCCACTCACCGGAAGGGGGGATATTTTGTTCATTTCGCGAGGAATTCTTTTCAATGCCAGCCTCCGCATGGGTAATTATTTTTTGACGGTTACCGTTTGATTTTCCATACCGTACACATGTGGATATATATAGAAAATGCAGAAAATGCAATTGGGTACCGGCGCAAATACCGCATTAGTTAGTTGTACAAATGCAATTTAGTTCGTTACGCTCTGCGGTTGCACTGAGCTCAGCTTCCACAGAGGCAAACATATAGAGTGATGCGACGAGGTGTCACGGGGACGGGGACGGGGATAAGTCCTTGGTGCCGGGTTTCAGGTGCTGTGACAGCAGGGTTCGGTGTAATTTCTTACCCGAAAAACGGGGCAGAGAAGAACGGCGCACGAAACAAAAGTAAATGCAGTTGGCCCTGAGCTGTCAGCGATCCGTGTGTGTGCCTGCGATGCTGAAAGTTGCCTTCGAGATTTATTGGCAACCGTCGTCTCTCTGTCAGACATCAGACTTTTTAAAGTGAATGCCTTTTCGGCCAGATGACAAATGGCCCTGCCCAGGCCATCGTCATCATCGTCGTCCTCGGCTCGCCTTGCCGTCATAATGATAATAAGCAGCATCTTTGCTATCTTTGCTACGTGTGTATCTGCATCTGCTTGGCTTGAGCAGTTGCTGGGATTCCTCATCTCGTCTATGAGTTCTTCTTTGTGTGTGACTTGTTCGGGTTCATTTGTAGTCGTCCACCGGTCTGGACGACAGGCACAAATGGAAGGGCACGTGGCAGTCTGCCTATACATGTAAAAATAGCATAGTGATGGGAATTTCTTGGGTGGAAAACCTCCATTCCCGAAATTGGAGGCACTGTCTGATTGAATGTTGCAAGCGGAAGGCAAGATGCTGTTAATTTTGGCCACTTTTATAATGTTTTTATCCTCCTTTCCCATTGCAGCTCTGGCCCAAAGTAGCTTTAAATGCCCCGATGACTTCGGGTTCTATCCCCACGATACGTCGTGCGACAAATACTGGAAGTGCGACAACGGAGTCTCCGATCTGAAGACCTGCGGCAATGGCCTGGCCTTCGATGCCACAGACTCGAAATACCTCACCGAGAACTGCGACTATCTGCACAACGTCGACTGCGGCGATCGCACAGAGTTGGGTGAGTTATCCAAATGAATTTTTGAAAGAAAAGTACCCCTAAAGGTCAGGTAGTTTATGAATACTGATTGGAATGTTTCCCATTCGTCCCACAGAGCCCCCAATCACCACTCCCCACTGCTCCCGCCTGTACGGCATCTTCCCCGATGAGAACAAGTGCGACGTGTTCTGGAACTGCTGGAACGGCGAGCCCTCCAGATACCAGTGCTCCCCCGGACTGGCCTACGATCGCGATGCCCGCGTGTGCATGTGGGCTGACCAGGTGCCCGAGTGCAAGAACGAAGGTGGGTTAAGGGGACCAGACCGTGCAAACAACAGAATGACTGACACCTCCCCATTTCATATATATTGCAGAGGTGGCCAATGGATTCTCCTGCCCTGCGGCCGGTGAGCTGGCCAACGCCGGATCCTTCTCGCGTCACGCCCATCCCGAGGACTGCCGCAAATACTACATCTGCCTGGAGGGCGTGGCCCGCGAGTACGGATGCCCAATCGGCACTGTGTTCAAGATCGGCGACAGTGACGGAACTGGCAACTGCGAGGATCCCGAGGATGTTCCCGGATGGTAAGTGCTTGCAGTACTTTTATTGGCTTCTCCTTAAGAATATCTCCAAAGCTGGCATCTGGTTTGAATGTTGTCTTGCTTTGCACTCAGAAAAAAATATTCTATGGGAACCGACTGGACCTCTCGGCTAATGTTAGGAGTTTGGGTTCTTAAATTTGGTCTTGGGGGAGCATTATTGCAATAATTAGAATGCAGGTCCTTATAATGATTTAAAGTAATATTATTTATTTAATTTTTTGAACGAAAGTCTTGATTTAAATCTATAAAATCTTTTAAGTGGTTGCTTCTAAAACGTAATCCTTGTATTAGATGTTTTCTTGTATTTCCGAAATTTATTTCGTAATTAAGTTCAGGGGATATTGCCACGCTTGCACCTCTCCGCACCCATCACCACATTCCTCACCCCCTAAGCTTTCACTGTCCACTGTCCACTCAACTCAACTCAACTCACATATCTCACATTATCCATATCTCAGGCCTATTCTGACATATCTCTTTACCTTGGTCCCATTTACAATTACAGCGAAGACTACTACGGCGATCTGGATTTGAAGAGCATCCGCAAGAGCGAGCTTCTAGCTGGATTGAACAGTGAAGGCCGCACTAAGGGCGCGCCCAAAACCAAAGCTGCCTCCTCCTCCTCCTCATAAACATAATAACTACAACTACAACTACAACAACAACCTACAACTTTAACAACAATAACTAAAGAACAACAACAACAATACAACAAGATCAATCAACTCAGATCCCTACCTTCCATCCTGCCAATACTTTCCTCCCATCACAAAAAGAAAAGAAGAACAAACGAAAAAAAAAATTAAAAAAGAGATAATACTCAGCCAGCCACAAATCCTAATTCGAATTCGCATAAAAATCTCTTTTCCCGCCATTCTTCTCAATTGACCTCTATGTTTCTAACTTATGAATCTCTCACTTTCGTCTTTCATCTGTGTCAAACTATTGCTCTGTCCCTTCATGTTTCTTCCTTCATAAAATGTTGAGCAAAGTAATTTAAAGACATCCAAATTGCCCTGCAAAATTTAGGCTCGAAGGCAAAGACACAAAATTTTGTAAAGAAAAATAGAGAAGAACGTCGTGGAGAGATGAGGAAAGCGTTCAAAATGAAGCGTAAAATTTAGAGATTTGTACATTTAAGTGATCCTTGTTTATAAGCTTATAATTTTATTTTATACATAAAACGAAAAACAAAAAAATATATTAAAAACAACAAAAAAACAAAACAAACATCAGTTCTATGTGTGTCAACATTTATTCAGTCGCCCATTTAACTCGTCATCTCAACGTACAACTTTTGGCATCTTAAAGTGCGCGAGCTCCGTCGCAGTTGGAAAAGTTTTGAGGGAAATAGATTTTTCCGTAAATTATCGTCTATGTGTGTGTGTGTGTAAATGTTTTCGATTTTTTCCTTCTGCGAAAAATGGCAGACTTGTCGTTAGAGTCTGTAAATAATAAGTAAACATGAAAGTTTGCGGCGCCAGCCATATTTGCCGCAAATGAAAAGTTGGCTGGCATTTTGGAACGACCAGGAAGTCTTTGCTGACGTCTTTTCAAATGCACAAGAACTTTGTTAATTATTCATTAGATTCTATAAACAAAAACGCGATACAAAAACTTTAAATGAATTTTCAAATTATCAACACAATTGCAGGCAGAACCGGCGGCACACTCACACACTTTCCAACGCGGGGGCAAAGAGGGAAAAGGAAAATGGGAAAGCGAAGTAGGCGAAAGGGAAAAGGGGATGTGGCACCTCGCCAGGGTCCCCAGTTTTAGGGCTTGAATTCGGTTGGGGCTTCACTTCGTCCCCACTAACTCATAAAAGCTGGAAACTTTAACTTTTGCTGCTTTATGCGAGTGTCTCCTTCCCGTCTGTGTGGGTGGCCACTGAGAAAAATAAATAAATATATAAATAAGAGGCAATAATAGTTCAGAAGAAGTCTGAGCTTCTCTGAGCTATTCCTAGTACCCAACTAATTTCAGTTTGAATGTTTCCCTCTTTGAATCCCGAGAACCTCCTAGTAAACATACAACTTTTTTCAGTGCATGCGGAACCTGTGCCTGTGTGCATTTATGGCTCTCACACACACACACACTGGAAAAAAGTTTTAAAACTAATTAAATAAAAATTAAAAAACTATACAAACTCAAGGCACAAGTTGTCGCTGCTTTCGGGGCGGCTAAAGGACATTCTCAGCCCTCTCCCGTAAGCGTCCCTGTGTGTCCGTGTGTCGCATAAGCTCTCTTTGGCATAGAAAAGCCGCGTAAAGAGCTCTAGGAATTTTTGGGCAAATATGAACATAAAGTCGCCTGCATCCATTCAGTTTTCATGTTGCTCTTGGCTCAGCTCTTAATGCCTCCCGCCAGCGTTATCCTTGCTCCTGGGGACCACACACTAACCGCCGGATGTCATCTTTTACTTTAATATATTTTTGAAATGCTCTCTCGCTGGCTTTGTTGTTGCTGCGGGCTGCCAGTTAAGTGCAGCAAGTAAGCAATCTTCAATTAAAACTTGCCCAGACCCCGCCCATTAGAGTCCTTTGGCTCGCCGAGTGTCCTGCTTTTGCTGCGGCTAGCTGAGGTTAGCTGTAAAAAAATACTCTGGAAGCGGGCAACTCCGGGAACGCAATGCACATAAAAGTGTTTTATAAACAAAAATGATTTCCACTCTGACAAAGTTGCACCGACCACTGAGGCACTTAAAAAAACCTTACCACACACTACCATTAACTGGTTTCCTAAGAAATAATCCTGGAAAATAATACTCTAAATCAGCTTCGTTTTTAGGGTCCTAGCGACTTAATTCCCAGTTACTAACTTATCAAAAGTATTAGCAGATCTGGTTTTATTCTCCGTGCAGCAGTCACCGGGCAACCAGAGTTGAGTAACTCTTGACGGATAATAGCCGGGCTGTGTGTCTGTCCGCCTGGCAATGAAATCCTTTTAACATTTTGACTCTAATTAATTTTAATGATGATATAAACGCACAGGCAGAACATAAAACTAGGGAGCAGGTTGGCTGGCTGCGACTGCGAAAAGTTATGAGCCGGCAACTGCTTGTCAATATATATACACAACAGCAGACCGACCAGTCGAGGGCTCTGGGTTTTCTTGGCCGAGAAAGCCCCGAATAAAATAGAAACGTAAATAAAAGAAAAACAATTTTGGTCTACTAAACAAGAGCCATATTTTGCAGCTTACACCCTCCGCGCCGTCATGATCCGCGCCTTCATCTGGGCGGCGACTAAGCCGCAACATTTATGGTGCTGACTTCTGAACGAGGACCCAGTGCTGTCCTTGGTTTTTGGTCAATTCCATTTAATTTAATTTAATAGCCCTGCGCTTTTTGTCATTCGCTGTCCAGATCCGCACACACAGCGCGCATTTTATATGAAGCCAAGTTCAAATGCACGCTAAGAAAATCCAAAACAAAAGTAATTTAAAGGAAAATTTAAGATCTAAATTTTAAGGTTTTAAAAAATTCTTATAAATCTATAACGCATTCGAAACAAACTTAAAAAGTTTGAAGAAAAGTTTTCAAGTTGTGCCGATTGTTTGTGCCTTGTCTTCAAGTGTGGCAGTGAAAGAGGGCAAAAGGACATGCATGTCCTGGCAGCAAGAGGCTTGCCACGTCTCCTCGCATCGCACTCGTCCTTGCTTCCTGCGCTTTAAAGGCAATTTGTTGTTCGCTGATAATGTTGATATTGCGGCCAGAAGGCAGCCAAACCAGCTAGCGTCTTTTAATCCTTGACGTCCTGTTGCTTTGCACGCTCCCTCCCTGTTCCTTCCCCCTTCCTGCTCGCTATTTCGGTTTATCTGGCCAGGCCACAAATCCTTGTGTGTGGGGTGAGCTGCCCCTCGCGTCCGCGGGACTCGTAACGAGATTTTAACAATATTATTTTTAATTACGGTTTTAATAAGAATTTCCTTTGTCAATTTACAACACAAGCAACACGGGCCCAAGCAAAAAGCAGGATTAAAGAGGAAAAAAAAACTCGGGGAAAATGAAACAGAAGTCAAACTCGACAGAAATAAAATTCCTTTGCGTTACCTAATCAAATTCTGTTGACTTGTTAACCATGTACTTGCATACATCGCATAAATTCCACAGAGCGTGACTGGCAAGACACAAAACAATTTAATTAAACAAATCAGAGCCGGGCCGAGGAAACCCCTAAAACGAAATTTCCCCTTTGAATGTTATTTAACAAGGAATTTTTTATTTACTTATTACTTCCCGTTTCTCCTTTTTACAGCGAGGATTACTATGGCGATGTTGACCTGAAGGCTTTGAAAAAATTGGGCTATTAAAGGTACTCACACACACACACACTCGGAACACACACACACCCACACATACATCACGGCAGTTTGGGGGCTGAAAGTCAAGAAGAAGAGAGAGCCGACAAAAGGAGCCAGAGGATGGAGGAGGATCAGGAGGAAACCACAATAACAGTGGGCTTAAAATGCTTGCCAAACACACACAGACACAAACACCACTAAGAAAGAAATTCAAGAACTGCCAGGTTTAAAAAACAAGCTTGACTCTGATTCATGATAAGCTCCTAGAAGCAAATAATTATTCTTGTAACAATTTAAATAATTTAATTTGGAACCTCGACGTGAGTGAGTCAAGCAATCAAAAGGAAACAACGTCGTTTTCAGTGTACCACAGGCATTGAGCATAAAGTATGCACACAAAATACATAGGAATCGTACAGTTTACTTTAAAGACTGAGCACCGAATATCCCCCAAACAATAGCCCAGTGACAAAATAGTCGAAGGTGGTCCACATCTTAAAGTTGAAGCTACATATACAGGCCGGATTTGAGATTAGCTCCGGATCGAAGGACAGCTGAGAGACACATTTTCTGAGGCGGCGAATTCCGCGTATTCCGTGGCCCCCACAGTGGCCGCAAAAGTCAAATTTAACTTATTTAATTAAATACTCAAGAAACCGCACACGTACGCGCCCCACTCTCTCGAACAACTTCAATGTACATATCTAGAAGCAGGTTAGCTTTTAAGTTAACAGTTATTTAAATGCTGAATAAAATGAAGATTTTTGTTTAAACCTAGAGCAAAATCTTAGAGCTCTTCTGCAAATATTATTCCCCCCGTTCAAATGCCAATCCGGTCAACGACTTTCTTTTATTTATTGCATTGCACTTGCCCCCGGCCTGCACATATATTTCAATCAGCTGAGTAGAGCTTGGATTTTTCGTTTGGCACTTTCCCAAAGCCAGCTCTCTGGGCCACAATTTACTAGGCAAACCGCAAAACACAACACGCATACGCACTGTTTGCCAGGCGAATAGCAGCTGAATGCCNTAGAATTTGATAAATTGTCATAATCTTGGCAGACTTACTCAGATAATCTGCTCACTATATTTATATATACCAAGTATTATGGAAAGTCTACATAATGTATACAATTTGTCCCCTATATCGAGCTGTGTGTCATAATCTTGGCAGACTTACTCAGATAATCTGCTCACTATATTTATATATACCAAGTATTATGGAAAGTCTACATAATGTATACAATTTGTCCCCTATATCGAGCTGTGTGTCATAATCTTGGCAGACTTACTCAGATAATCTGCTCACTATATTTATATATACCAAGTATTATGGAAAGTCTACATAATGTATACAATTTGTCCCCTATATCGAGCTGTGTGTCATAATCTTGGCAGACTTACTCAGATAATCTGCTCACTATATTTATATATACCAAGTATTATGGAAAGTCTACATAATGTATACAATTTGTCCCCTATATCGAGCTGTGTGTCATAATCTTGGCAGACTTACTCAGATAATCTGCTCACTATATTTATATATACCAAGTATTATGGAAAGTCTACATAATGTATACAATTTGTCCCCTATATCGAGCTGTGTGTCATAATCTTGGCAGACTTACTCAGATAATCTGCTCACTATATTTATATATACCAAGTATTATGGAAAGTCTACATAATGTATACAATTTGTCCCCTATATCGAGCTGTGTGTCATAATCTTGGCAGACTTACTCAGATAATCTGCTCACAATATATATATACCTAGTATTATGCAAAGGCTACATAATGTATACAATTTGTCCCCTATATCGAGCTGTGCCACTTTTCTCTCTGTGCATTTGCGGCTGTTTGCTTGTGTGTGTATGGTCACAATGGCGACCAGACGCCTCAACCAACAACAACAGCAACAAAGGACGAGAACGGCAGCAGCAGCAGCAACAACACAATGGTTAGTTATCGAAGTAAATGTGGTAAAGTAAATTATTTGCCCAACAGCTAATGACAATGGCATTGGCAACTACAACAACGTCAATAGCAATGGCAACAACGACATCAGCAGCAACAGCAGCAACAAGAACAACGGTATAAACATGGCCAACGCTCACATATCCTTTTTTATTTATTATTTAGGCAGATGGCAGTTGCATTTTTCCAGTTGCCAGCTGCTGCTACATTAGTTGTGGACTCGGCCAGACGTAAATTATGCATTGCAATTTTTAGAATATTTCTATGGCCAACACACACCGTACACACGCACACCGAGAAAAACCAATTAGCAAATTGTCATATTTCGGGTGGTTTGCTTTTGATTTATTTTATTTATTTCGTTTGATCGTTGAGCCCTGCAAGTTTGCACCATTTGTTTTCGCACTTTCCATAAATTGATGAAAAGTAAACACTAAAGTGTTCAAAATTATAATTTTATTTATTTCAATTTGATTGTACTATTTAACAAAATAAACATTGTAATAAATTCTAAGATTTTTACCAGCTTAATCCCATCTTTGAAAGTAGAAAGCACGCATTAAATACTAACGTTAATTATTGATTGTTTAAATTGAATTTATACTTCTTCAAAGACATTAATAAATAAGCTTTCGATAAGCGAAGAATAGTTTCCTTACGATCTTTTTCTCTCTGCAATTCTATCCTTTTCGCTCCGATCCTGGGGCTGTCTTGCCCTTCTTTTGTACTGGCCTTTTCCTGGCCAGCGACGTGATGGCAATTACTCCAACTCCGAGACTTTCGAGCCCTTGGTTCAGTTTAGTTCAGTTCAGTACAGTTCAGGACAACCGGAGCCACCGGCAACAACAACTGCCGCAATGCAGTTGCTTGTAGTTGCTGCTGCAAATGGCTCGTATAACGTGCAAAAACTGCAACTGCAACAACAAAGCAACGCAACAGCGACATCGGTAGCAGCAACATCAGCAGCAGCAACAGCAGCAACAGCAATACACGCCAAATGGCAGCAAAGAAAATTATGCTTGCAATAGCCTTTACATACCTAAGAGTGTGTTGGGTATAGGTGTGCATGTCCCAGTGTCGGGTGTGCCAAATTTATTCGCCAATCGTCGCTCGTGGTGGCCAAAGGGCCAGAGGTCACATTTTCATTTCAAGCAACATCAAAGGCGGCAAATGGAAGGCGGAGGAAGGGGATAAACCGAAAGTGGGGCGCGGCAATCAAGGTAAGTGCAGTGTGAATGGCCTTGCCTATAAGAAAAAACCGCTGAAATCATAACGAAGCTAATCAATTGATCAAAGGAAATAGGTTAGGGGCTCTGAGAACTTCTGCTTCTTTAACTGATAGCTTCAATAACGTAAATTTTTGGTGTGATATATGAATGATGTAAATGCTTATGGAAACCATATATTTTCTTCCTTGCACTATGTGACATTTTCTATATATCCCGCTCAAGCATTCGTCCCTTTCGTGAAGGCTTATCACACTTTACGCAGGCTGGACCGTCCATTCGAGTCGTCTTACTCATTGGTGGTCCTCGTAGCCAAGCCCGGCTTGATTCAATAAAAATTGGCTTCCAATGGCCATTGTTAAGCGGGCCACTAATGCGGCCCAGTCGGCAAGTACTTCTTCGAATAAGTGGCAGCATGGCAGCGGCAAAAAATGGTTTATTCGCAGCTTCCTTCAGGGTGGCAAGCCACTCAGCGAAAATGTTACAAAAAAAAAAAACGAATTGCAATACAACTTTTATTAGTAAATATTTGCTACCTGAAAGTGAGCCTTAAAATCGGATAATACATAGCATTCTTGGTCTATACCTAAAAAAATTTCCCTATTAAATACACTTCTTTGACTCCTTTCTTTTGGTGTAGTTTCGTTCCGTTTCTTTCATGAGGCGGAATGCAATGACAATGGCCCTGCCCAACGCTCTGTGCTCGGCGCCCGACTTTGGCTGTTCAGTGTTCAATACGCTTCATGACAACGGCGACGCGAAACCGGGCCCAGACATTGCTTATTTTTATTTGCCTGGCGAGGACTAATGCCCAGCTGCAGCAGCAACGGCAACGGCAACAGCAACAGCAACGAGCAATGCGCTCTAACGCCCTTATCCTTGTAACGACTTTGCCGCTGCGCTTTTGCGGTTGACCGCATTTGCTGGGTAAAATCTGTTGCTGCCAAAGCAGTGGCCACTGCCACTGCCGCTCTTGACCGAGTGGAGCTATAAATATCTGCGATAGCGAAATGCAATTACGTGGCAACAATGAATACAGCGGCAGCGATTGCTCGCTCTGCTTGCTTTTCCCGCTCTTTCCGCTTTCCCGCCATTCTGCCTGCTCGAGACCGACCCCACATCCGGCAATTGACAATGATGATGTGTACGTAGTTTTTGTCTTTCCTCTGCGGGCAAAGGGAAGTTTCTGGAGGGCTTGGAATGAGGACATCTGAGTATGGTATTTTTCTACAACATTTTTCTGCATTGTTGGACGCCTTTCTCCCTGCGATACATTGGTTGCGTTTTGGTGAATTTATGTGCTCCTTGAGGAGGGTTCAATGGCGGCCGTCATAAAATATTGGCAGTGGCATGGAGCGCAGCCTAGATACAAAGTTACTCAATGTGCACTGTTTATGCTGCGTATTTCGAGAAGTTTAATATATAAATTACGAAATTGTCTCACCTTTCCGAAAGTAAATAGTTTATAATGTAATGGAAAGTAATAATGCTACTACACTGTATGTACTATTCTGTACCGTGTCATATTTTGGGACACTTTGAAGCGCAGGCTCTATGGCAACACATCAAATTACAAAGGAATCGGGGAATGTTGATCAACTTAAAGCTGGAAAACAGTAATGATCCCAGAAGGGTGCTTTTCACTGTCCCACTTACTTGCCCAAGGATCCACAGTGCGTGGGAGCGAATAATGGAGCGCAAAGTAATTGCCTAAGGACTCTGTCTAACAATGGCTTCTGCTATTAACTCGACGCATACCGAAAATTGACCAGGGGGGTGAGAGACGGCGGCACATTCCTTGGGTCAGCCAACTGGCCACCAATCTCCCAATGGAGTGGCCCATAAAAACGGCAATTTTTCCAGTTGTCAGCGGCAAATGCGTGGCTTAAGTTACGGCGATTGGCTGACAGTTGACACCCCGGACCCAGTCGCATAATTACATTCCCCGATTCTTGGCTCTTGTTTGCTCCACTTCTAGGGGCAGACCTGCTCCGGCTACAGTGTGCGAAACGTAAATGTCGACCTTGAGGCAGATTTCTTTAGTATTTCTAAATGTTTTCCCTAAGTAACTTAGGTAATTTGATTTAAGGTAACTTGCAGTCAGGACAAGTGCGAGCGGTAAAACTGTAAGAGATATATTTTACTATTATTAAAATCTCTATTCCTGAAGACAGTTTTCTCTTTGTGTACGAACCGTAGCAATTGTAAGTCATTCGAAAACAATTTTGATTATATTTTTTCCAAGCGATTTCACAAATCCGTTTTATGCTACGCCCCGTCCCTCAACCGAGGGAAGAAAGAAGTGCGTTTTGCGTATGGGTAGTTAACAACATGCCCCATAATAATAACATACATTTTCACCCTCCTCCCGTACTCCCACATCATCCGCTTGCCAAACGAAATGTTTGCTGTAAACGACCTTAAAAAACGAAAGCCAACCGTCGATGTCGGAAAGGAAAGACGAGTGGCAAAAACAAACAGAAATGCCTGTACGCATATAGAATTAAAGCTCTCTCTCTCTCTCTTTACCCAATGAATTTAGTAGTTGTTTCTGTAGTTGTTGTTTCTATACCCTGTAATTATAGGATATTGCATTTCAACTATTTGTTATAGACTATAAATCACTACCTAAACTTCTTTGCAGCTGGCATAAATCAAAAGTCTGGCATATAAAAATGAGATAGATTTTTAACCTGCATCCTTTGTCCTAGACATTAAAGGGGTTTTCCATTTAAAACTGAATCCCGGGTATTCTGAGGTCGGACCAGACGATGCCGAAAGTATTATTACTTGTTATTTTTTCTTCTTTTATTGTTGCTCCTGTCGTCGAGCCAAATTGCAAATAACAAGCGAAAGTTCACACAGGCGGCTTGGGCCATCGACGGTTAGGATCGAGCAACGAATAATAAAAAAGTCAGAAATGTGCGTAGCATTAGCCGTAGTCGACTTGATTTTGATCGCTTCACTGAACATTAATACACAAAGGGCGGCGGCGGGGTTGCCGGCTGATTGGTGAGCGGAGCAGATTGGCGGGGGCGTGGCAGGTTGCTTAAGTGGGCGCTTGTTTACATGCATACATTTGTATTTAGTTTGGCCCCGTAGTCCTGCCCATTGCCCGTACTCTTATTCGCAGGGAAAGTCCAAGAAGCCCACTAATGGTTTGCCCTAGGGAATGAATTATGCAGAATGCGGAGAGGAGCAACTGTAGCTAAGTATTTGATCTCCAGTGGAACTATCCTTAATATCTTCACAGGAATGGGTTGGGATATCGAATTCGCTCTTTCGTTTTTTGTTACGCTTAAGTATCCAGGATATGTGCAGGATAGTCTGCAAGTTACAAGTTGAAGTATAAAGACGTAGAGTATAGCTGGAGTCGTGTGAAAGGACAACATATGCAAGCCATTTCCTGCTTCTCTGCGAAACAGCAGCATGTGCTGGGCAAATGAAGCCTACTTATAGGGGGCCTTGATTCGCCAGTGCGTAAACATTGCCGCAAGTGTGTGCGAGAGTGTCGGGAGTGCGAGTGATGGTGTGCGTGTGTGCGTGAAGGCTGCTGTGCGGGGCGCTTATTTCCGGCGTGGCATATCTCGTTTTAGATGCGTGCCACGGCAATCTCTTTGTGCTGCGTTTCGCGTTTTCCTGTCATAAATGCTGCCGCCGAACCTTTGTTACGTTTCCGTTTCACTTTTATTTTAATAATTCACCCAGCATTTATGGTATGTACTCACACACACACACACATATATATATATATATATTTTTATTTATAAGTGCCCACCTTTTCCACCTGCCCCATTGTACACGTCATAAATCTCATTTTTCCGTTTCCGCTTCGACCGACCATTGCCCAGCGATGTCCTTGCTGGCGGACATTCCCTCAGGCGTTGTGTAAAAAACGCAAATTTAAGAACTAGAAAGCATCTAGCATTCGGTCCTGAAAACTCTGAATACCGTAAGTTTCCAACATAGGTATTAATTAATGTTTAATATTATTATTATTATGGCTGTCAACAAGTGTAATTTTGAAAAAGTTTGGGTTCAGGTCTTTAGTCCGTTTTCAAACCGTCAAGGGAAAACTTCACCAAAGTCTCTCTTCTCTTTCGAGCGTGCTGTGAGGGAAACTCTTATACTTCCATTCAGCGGAAATTTCCCTGCACACTAAGAGCAAATTTCCCGGCTTGAGCGACCACTGGAAAGTGCGATTTCCGCTCATTGAGTGAATTTACACAGCAAGGACTCTCTCTTTCCTTTAATGGTACTTTTGCTCTTCTCCGCTTTCCACTCGGAAAGCAGGGCGAACCGGATTCGTGGCCTACAATCGCTTGGCTTTCCGGAGTAAACACATTTCAGAGGCCAGGTGGTCGATTCTGACACGACCTCACACACACCAAGCTCAGGACATTCCAGATCCGTCAAATCCTGGCACACGTGCTGGGAGAAGTAGGAAAAGGATTCTGTGTGGGCTTGTGTGGGTTATCTTTAATTTACAAAGCTCCAGATTATGTTTCGGTTTCGTAAAAATTTCATTGATTTCTACTCTACCTGAACCCAAGCAAGAATAAAGCGAAGGAAGATTGGTCATTAAGAGCAATTATATTAATTGTTTTTTTAATTATTTGAGTATTTCAAATAATTTTAATCTTTTTCGTTAATGTATTATAAGAAATATAAATATATATTTAAACATTTTAGTAAGGATCTTTTATACTTATTCTTGAATAATTACTTCAAAATAAGACTAATCTCTTTTTAAGCTGTTTGATCGTTCAGATTAATTTTAATTTACCCACACATCCCTGTTTGCAGCGAAAGGATAAAAACTGCTGCAGAAGCTTGCTGCGTATTTGCATTTGTTAATTGGCCCTATTTGCTTTCAAACATGACCAAAGGCGGTTTATTTTTGCTTCCCTTTTCATTCGCATATGACATGGCAGATTTATTTTTGGAATCCATATTTGGACTCCATTTTTCGTTCTCCCTACGTTTGCATACTTAGCGTCTGGGAGCGGCATTTGTGTCAGTGGATGACAAGTGCCCAAATGTCCCCTCGAACAAAGGAGCAATTCAGGACAATGAGGAATGAGCTGGCGAATGCCGGGGCGCAGGAAAAAAGTTATGACACACCTACAGCATTTAATCTGACGTCCTTGTAGTGGCTCTTCTCGGCGTCCAGTGAGTGATAACCATCAATCAAGCTGCTGCCGGTTAGACGGTAGGCGTTACGCTGGCTTCTACCCCAGGACCAGAGTCCTATAGTCCGGAGACCGGGGACCGGAGACCAAGCCGGAGTTCATTTCAATCATTAGCGTGCCAAGTCAGCCAGCTCCTGTTGATGCTGTCAAATTAATAAAGAGCCCAGGCTGGGCTGGTCATTGGGGGAAGGTGGAAACCGAACAGCAACAGACAACACCCCACGGTTCTATTTTTACACAGGAAAAGTACAAAAGCCAAGGTTGTTATTGTAATCATGAAAAACTAATATTTATTTATATAAAGTTTCAAAGTCAAAAAGTACAATATAAAACAGAAAAATTAAATAATTATTTATAGTTAAGTTTTGTCTTACAACCAAATAGCTTTCATGAAACGCAAGGATAACATTTTCTCTCTGTGCACTTCGGCCATTCCCACACGCTTTAAGTCACTGGCTCTCATAATGCCCATAAAAAATTTGTCATCATTAGCCAGAGCGAATGACGCTGACGTACTGGAGTCCGCCCATCTATCAATGCGTGTATCTGTTTGGGCCCGGAGCAAGGACACTTTAAAGGACTGACCGGACCCGGGCCCTTTGCTGCATATTAGTCAGCGGCTTAAAGCGTTCGAT
>VNJV01011211.1:0-10191 GCA_008042635.1 Drosophila nikananu
ATCCAAGCCACACAGAAATCCGTTGAGTTTATGCCAAATAACGATCAAAAAACCACTGAAGGAGTTCTCAATTTTTGAGCCAAAAATTTACCCATTATTTTTAAAGAAAATGAAAGGGGTTACATCGTCAAAATTGTCAAAAATTGGGCAAAAATTAGAAATCGATATTTAAATGCAGAAAACTTCTCCTGTAAAACTAAGAAGAAAAATCCAAGCCACACTGAAATCCGTTGAGTTTATGCCAAATAACGATCAAAAAACCACAGAAGGAGTTCTGAATTTTTGAGCCAAAAATTAACCGATTATTTTTAAGGAAAATGAAAGGGGTTACATCGTCAAAATTGTCAAAAATTGGGCAAAAATTAGAAATCGATATTTAAATGCAGAAAACTTCTCCAGTAAAAACTAGAAGAAAAATCCAAGCCACACAGAAATCCGTTGAGTTTATGCCAAATAACGATCAAAAAACCACAGAAGGAGTTCTCAATTTTTTAGCCAAAAATTTACCCATTATTTTTAAAGAAAATGAAAGGGGTTACATCGTCAAAATTGTCAAAAATTGGGCAAAAATTAGAAATCGATATTTAAATGCAGAAAACTTCTCCAGTAAAAACTAGAAGAAAAATCCAAGCCACACAGAAATCCGTTGAGTTTATGCCAAATAACGATCAAAAAACCACTGAAGGAGTTCTCAATTTTTGAGCCAAAAATTTACCCATTTTTTTTTAAGAAAATGAAAGGGGTTACATCGTCACAATTGTAAAGAATTGGGCAAAAATTAGAAATCGAGATTTAAATGCAGAAAAGTTCTCCTGTAAAACTAAGAAGAAAAATCCAAGCCACACTGAAATCCGTTGAGTTTATGCCAAATAACGATCAAAAAACCACAGAAGGAGTTCTGAATTTTTGAGCCAAAAATTTACCGATTATTTTTAAGGAAAATGAAAGGGGTTACATCGTCAAAATTGTCAAAAATTGGGCAAAAATTAGAAATCGATATTTAAATGCAGAAAAGTTCTCCTGTAAAACTAAGAAGAAAAATCCAAGCCACACTGAAATCCGTTGAGTTTATGCCAAATAACGATCAAAAAACCACTGAAGGAGTTCTCAATTTTTGAGCCAAAAATTTACCCATTATTTTTAAAGAAAATGAAAGGGGTTACATCGTCAAAATTGTCAAAAATTGGGCAAAAATTAGAAATCGATATTTAAATGCAGAAAAGTTCTCCTGTAAAACTAAGAAGAAAAATCAAAGCCACACTGAAATCCGTGAAATTGTCAAAAATTGGGCAAAAATTAGAAATCGATATTTAAATGCAGAAAACTTCTCCAGTAAAAACTAGAAGAAAAATCCAAGCCACACAGAAATCCGTTGAGTTTATGCCAAATAACGATCAAAAAACCACTGAAGGAGTTCTCAATTTTTGAGCCAAAAATTTACCCATTTTTTTTTTTAAGAAAATGAAAGGGGTTACATCGTCACAATTGTAAAGAATTGGGCAAAAATTAGAAATCGAGATTTAAATGCAGAAAAGTTCTCCTGTAAAACTAAGAAGAAAAATCCAAGCCACACTGAAATCCGTTGAGTTTATGCCAAATAACGATCAAAAAACCACAGAAGGAGTTCTCAATTTTTGAGCCAAAAATTTACCCATTATTTTTAAAGAAAATGAAAGGGGTTACATCGTCAAAATTGTCAAAAATTGGGCAAAAATTAGAAATCGATATTTAAATGCAGAAAACTTCTCCAGTAAAACTAAGAAGAAAAATCCAAGCCACACTGAAATCCGTTGAGTTTATGCCAAATAACGATCAAAAAACCACAGAAGGAGTTCTCAATTTTTTAGCCAAAAATTTACCCATTATTTTTAAAGAAAATGAAAGGGGTTACATCGTCAAAATTGTCAAAAATTGGGCAAAAATTAGAAATCGATATTTAAATGCAGAAAAGTTCTCCTGTAAAACTAAGAAGAAAAATCCAAGCCACACTGAAATCCGTTGAGTTTATGCCAAATAACGATAAAAAACCACTGAAGGAGTTCTCAATTTTTGAGCCAAAAATTTACCCATTTTTGTTCAATAAAATGAAAGGGGTTACACCGTCAAAGTTGTAAAGAATTGGGCAAAAATTAGAAATCGAGATTTAAATGCAGAAAAGTTCTCCTGTTAAAACTAAGAAGAAAAATCCAAGCCACACAGAAATCCGTTGAGTTTAAGCCAAGCTATGATCAAAAAAACACTGAAGGAGGTGGCGTTTTTTGAGCAAAAAATGTAGCCATTATTTTTAAAGAAAATGAAAGGGGTTACATCGTCAAAATTGTCAAAAATTGGGCAAAAATTAGAAATCGATATTTAAATGCAGAAAACTTTTCCTGTAAAAACTAAGAAGAAAAACCCAAGCCACCCTGAAATCCGTTGAGTTTAAGCCAAATAACAATCATAAAACCACTGAAGGAGTTCTCAATTTTTTAGCCAAAAATTTACTCATTTTTGTTCAATAAAATGAAAGGGGTTACATCGTCAAAATTGTCAAAAATTGGGCAAAAATTAGAAATCGATATTTAAATGCAGAAAAGTACTCCTGTAAAACTAAGAAGAAAAATCCAAGCCACACTGAAAACCGTTGAGTTTATGCCAAATAACGATCAAAAAACCACAGAAGGCGTTCTCAATTTTTTAGCCAAAAATTTACTCATTTTTGTTCAATAAAATGAAAGGGGTTACACCGTCAAAGTTGTAAAGAATTGGGCAAAAATTGGAAATCGAGATTTAAATGCAGAAAAGTTGTCCTGTAAAAACTAAGAAGAAAAATCCTTGTTACACTGAAATCCGTTGAGTTTAAGCCAAATAACGATAAAAAAGGAGTTCGCGATTTTTGAGCACCCATTTTGTTTTTAATTAAAGGGGTTAGCATCGTAAAAATCCTATGGCAGCTATTTGCTATAGTCGGGCGATCCGGCTCGTTCCGACTTAGATAGTACTGAGAGCATATGGTATATGGTTACTTTATTGTTTGCACCCAACTCATTGAGTGTTCCTATACATTGCCATCCTAGTCTGCAAACTTCTAACTAAAATTATAATAAGCTGCAAGGATATAAAAATCTTAGAATATATGAAAATGTGTTTGTATGCTTCTTCATTTTCCGCTTGTTGATATATGATGCAACATTTACAATGTCTCAACAAAGGTTCAAATATTTCAAACTCTAGTGGCCAAAGCTGCCAGCAACAATTATTGTTGCTTGCAGCGACGAACTCTGTTGCCAGCAACAATCATATGTTTCCCGCAGCCACGAACTCTCTTGCCAGCAGCTTGGAACTCTGTTGCCAGCAACTTGGAACTCTGTTGCCAGCAACTTGCGTGTTGCCGGGGAAACTCTTGTTCGTATGTATTCACCACACCCCCTCCCTGCAACGTGTTGACGCCACATGTTCGGTATAGAATTTGACTCAAACTTGAAGGGAAAAGGTTGCGCCTGGCGTCTAGCAGCATGTTGCAGGGTTGTGGACTCAGAATTTATCCGGGATTGTATGTATATATACATAATACGAACCTCCTTGCCCCTTCGGAGGCTGTTTATTTCACATTAAAAGAGTGAAACGTAACGGTTTATGTAACTACAAATAACGAATACTGAAAGGGAACTTTTTAATTTTTTTTTTCAATTGCAAAAATTTTAAAATATCTCGATGTATATTAAGGTTTGCATTTAAGATCTTTTTTATAGTTAAAATATTAATATGTCAAAGCTTTATTGGTTAAATGTTTTGTTTTCTTAACCCTCCAATATATTTTTATAAAACAACAACCAATTGTTATTTTTATTTTTACTTTGGTATTTTAAATAATTATTTGGTGAAATGGCTTTTAAAATTACACTTTTCTTGTCTTCTGGGATTTTTATTTAAATGGGTTAGGAAAAGGCCGCGACTTTGACTGACTGACTGACTCGACAAAATTGAGGCGAAAATGTTAATTAGCCGCATTTGTTTGTTTTGGGTATCCATCCTTTGCAGCCGTTAATTAGTTATTCATATTGTTCCACTTTTGCGGATCAAATTAACTGTTCAAAAATATTTTTACTTGACTTAAATGGGGTTTGTTGAATTCTTTTTATTATATTGCAATATACTTACCACAATTAATTCATCCATTAAGAAACTGCTTCTTATAATATATAAACTAGTATAGTCAACAGCTCATACATTTTTATGTGTTTCAATTTATTACTCCAACCCAGTTGACAAAATTTTAATATTTCTGGTTTTAGAAGCCAAAAACCATTTGAAAAAATTACATACTGATAAGAGTTTAGTGCATGCAATCTTTACGTGGCCTTCGACGTTGGAAATTATCATTTCTGCCTCAGCTCCCGTATCAAGGAGCTTTTCATCTCTTCTCCAGCCTGGTTGTCCTGGCGCCATTTATCTGGTGGGTCTGTATGGAAATAAGAAAATGGCAGACAACCATGGAGATTGGTTATGCCGCGTTCAAGAAAAGTGAAATTAGCATAAAGTTCTTTCTTTCCCCTACACTCTTAGTATCTGCTGCTGCTGCTGCTTCTGAGTCTGCTGGGTTAACTTTTTCCAATGTGACCTGCTGTCCTTTTGCATTTCGTTTTTAATTTCTTTGGTGTCCCATTCATTTTCCTTTGTCGGTGGAGCGGCTTCTGTACAATTAAGTGATGGCGACGAGTGCTTAACGAATAACCAAGTCCACTCTTAATAAAAGTTAAGGGAAGTCTGCATTTATATTATTAAATTCCATCGAAGTCATGAAGCAGAGTTGGGTCAAAGATACAACTGTCAACACATCACACTCATTATTCAGATATGATACATATAAGGTGTGAAAAAATTATCTTCAATTGAAAAACATACATGATATGACGTCAAATTTCTGTGGTTTTTGGTAAATTTTTACTGATTGCTGAGGAAAACTATTAGTTGACACTGAGGTCAGTTAAGAAATATTTGGATGTGGTTATGAATTATTCTTCAAAAGATCTTACAAATTTTGTTTTTAAATTTTAACTTTATTCAGTGAGTGGCATTTAATAGAGTTATTTATTAAATATTCATAACATCTTCTTTTATAGTGCTCAACCTTCGATTTAAGGGAAATCCTTTTTAAAAATTTTTTTGATACATTTTATCTTAGAGAAAACATACATACATATGTAAGTCAATAAAAATCAAACTTCTTTTAAGATTGTTTTTTTGCCATACCCATAGTTTAATTTTTTTCTTATTCATACATTTTATTTTGAGAAAATGTATTATTTAATTGAAGAGAAATATTACCAAACATCTTTTGATCTCGTTCTTATAAAAACAAATTTATTATTTGAAAAGCAGTTTAACAATAATATTAAGAACTACATAAAAATGTTCTATAAATTAATTAAAAGGTCCTTAAATATTAATTTGCGGTAATTTATTCAGCAATTATAATTCAGTTCTTAAATTCATGCGACTCTGGGCAGCTTGGAGCTGACAATACCGATGGCTGCACTCACATATTTTATAAAGTGGACATGCAAAGTGGAAATTCAATGCCCCCACACCGTTGCCGAGACTCTAGCACAGACATGCAGTCGCACAATCAAAATTATTGCATGTAATTTATTAATGCCGTGTGTGGCACAATTTGTTTCATGAAGCATGTAAAATGGATTTAACGCCCTCGATAAGGCTTGACCATGGACGGAAAGATAAAAGTGGGGTCGGGAACAATGGGAGGGAATAACCATGCGGCAGTTGACCGAACATGAACGAGCCTTGGCTTTGGCCATTTTCCAGCGATTAATGCTCGACACATATGCATCCTGGTTGGCCCAACTATCTGGCAGCATATTGAGCGACTAATTAAAACTGCACTCTCCTGTGTATTTTAATCTTTAGTTCCTGCCTGCCTGACCTTTCCAGCAGCTAGAAAGTGGTCAGCGGCAAATGAGCCAGCATTTGTGACAACTGACAGCTGAAAAGCCAATTGATGTAAGCTTAAAATGTTGGCCAATAGCATGAACAGGAAATCTTGACATATTTGGAAATCAGTGCGAAATGTTAATTAAGTTGGAATCCTTAACCAGGGGGAAATCAATTAATTATATAATTAAACAAGCTGCTTATTAGGGACAAACACTTGCCTGGTATAATTTATTATGGTTGCTTTGTACATTCAGTACAAGAGTTTGATTTATATATACTTGTGCTCAAAAAGTATCTCTATAATGTCCATATAATGTATACATTCCCCGTAAATATATAGAACATGTTCAAATTCAAGGAGCGTCTTTTGAAAAGCATCAATAAATCCCTAATTGATCCATGTACTTCGGCACGCCACTCACGTTCGATGTCAATTAAAGCCCGGATGAATCTATAAATTTTTAATTGAAAACACACAACTGCACTGAAGAAGTCAAATGGATTAATTATTAATTGTTCATTCCATTCCCTTGCTGTATCTAGTGAAAAACTCTTAAACTCCACTTCGGACCCCAAGCTAATATTGGTTCATTTCAAGGAGGTAGGAGAGCTCAGGGCAATCGCCAAGTTAAATTCTAAACAAATTTAATTGAAAAACTTTTCCATTTCTTCTTTGGCAAATGGTCAGATTTGACCAGGCCCTGAGAGTCCTGGGCTCTGGGATACAAGTGCATGTGCAATTGTTGGCTACTTGCAGTTGCCGTTGCAGTTTCAGTTATATTATTATTATTATTTCTCCTTTTCCTTTTGCGTTGATTGTCGCGATTCACTTGGGACCCGTTTAGCATTTAGTTCTGCTTTTTGGAGCCCGCTGCAGCTCCTCAGCCTTGTCGCTGTTTTTTTTTCTTATTTAATTATTCGCTAGATGTTTTGGCCAAAAGTCACCAAAGAGCTGCAAAAAGTTTTCAGTTGTTGCCGAAATTGAAATTATAACTTTTGACTACTTCTTGTTGCTCTGTGGCTCGCTGGAGAAGTTTCCATTTGGTTTTTCGGGGGGCAGAATAGCTTCGGGAGCTGCATCATTGAACTCCGAGAAATTTGTGTTCTAGTTAAAGTGTATATTCTTTGAGAAATTGCCAAATAAAGAGCATAAAGTTTTAAAATATATTGTAAAATAATACTTAAAGAACAGTTGTTTTAGGCTTTGGGTTGGGTAAAGCAAAGGGGTTAATCGTGATAAAAAATATAGAAAAATAATAATTTTACTGACTCTGCAGTTCTCGGATTCTTAATTGAAGTTGTGCCTTAGTATCCATAAAAGTTATAGCTGTATCATATGGATTCCGATATTTTTCTTGTCTCTCTGTACTTATTGTATTTATTTTGAATATATGTCTTAGGCTGAAATTTGTTTAGCTAATATTTAATTTCCATTTATTCACATTTTTATATATTTATTTACTTAGTATTTTGAATCTGGGACCCACAAAGGTATATACTCTAAGGCATTTCTGATTTTTAAATAGAGATGGACTGTGGCTATCCAACATTAAAATACCTTTAAGTCTTTCTTTAGAATTCTGTGTGTCGTTAAGTTTTATATACGCACATATGTAGGTTTAAGAATTTTTCCCGTATTTGTTCGTTTTTAGGCAGCCATATATTTATTTGAAAACCCAAGGATCAACTTGCTGGAGACGCTGCAGTTTCCTCTTACAAGTAGTTGCATTCGTCTGCTCCCGTGTGAGTGAGTATCTATGTGAGCATGACATTCGCCGGCTGCAAGTGGCTTCGTCTTTGGCCACTTGCCTGTTTGCCTCCAACGAGCCAAGTTGCATCCTCATGGCATACAAGCTGTTGACGACCAAGTTATGTATGTCCTTTGCTGTAATTCGAATGCATGGTTTTACAGTGAATCGCTTCAGGAAAATCGAATGTAATCAGAACCATTTAAATGAAATATTTTGAACCAAACTAACAGTTCAAATGAGAATGTCAAAGAAATAATATTTACCCATATAGTTAAATAAATACAATTAAATGTTATTTGAATTTATCAGAGGATCGCCTGTAATGCACATTCACTTCTACATCCCCTGAATCGTCAGCTATGTGTGCATATTATTCTCGGCTCTTTTTATTTTAATTTCCACTTGGGAGTGTTGACTTGAATTTCTGCCATCCTGCTGTCAGCAAGCATGCAGGCAGAAGGACAGACGATTCGACCGGCTGACATATAGTATATCCCATCCATGTTTCAAGCATCTCGGCTTCCGTAAAGAAAATGCACATCGGTTTCAGGCTCTGTCCGAGTCCCGTCTCTGGGGATGTTCTCTCCCCGATGTTGTTTTTGTAGTTTTCGCATCTTTGGTTTTTCAGTGGAGCGACCTGTGCCCCACTTTGCGTCTGCGACTTGCAACTTTTTGTCTTTGTCTGAAGATTCGTCTTTGGCCGCTCCAGCTGCCCTTTTTGCACTTTGTCGCATTGTACGGAAGTGTGCGGCACTTGAGAACTACTTTTACTTTTGTGTATACGCAACACTGCAGGCAGCCTCTTATAAATAGTTAGTATTCCTGGTATTTACGGCAACTTTTTGGTTTCGTCTCTCTCATATATCGGCCTTCTAGGGGGGGACACCTTTAAGGCGAGCTTCATTGTCCTTTCGAAACCTACATTTCCGTTGCGTGTCCTTGCAACTTGAGTGCACATATGTAAGCGTGCCTGTGATATTAATGCCGGGCAAACGTGTTACCAATCCAGATGAAGGTGAAAATGTATGACTTCAACAGGCGGTGACAAATCCGAGAAGTTTTTGCCGAAAATCTTTTCATAGAATAATATAAATGGTTCAGAGGAAATAAAATAATTTAGGCCAATGTAAATTGTTCGATAATGTGATTAAATTATTTTAATATTTTTTATACAGAACAGGCTTTTCTTAGGTGAAGTCAGACTAAAGTCATGTTTGCCTGTCAGTTCGTTTCTTTGTAACTTACACGGTGTCAATGAAAAACACTTGAAACTTGTTAAACCGACTTTAGAAATATATATTTATTTTTGTTTTAGATCTTACAAATTACTATATTCTAATGTTGTTTAAGCATTATTTTCCAAGTAGAACCTCAACGCACAATATGCTATCAGGATCAAAGTGTCGTGAAAAAAGGGCTGGGCAAAGGTCTTTATTTTGCGTAGAACAATAACGACAGTTCGGGTGTGTCCCAGCCGTGACATTATTAAAACGTGACTGCAAATTTTTAATTGCCCGTTTCTAATTGGACCAAGCGTTCTCGAACATTTCAGGGCCTGGGCTTGCCCCAGTCTTAATGCTTTTAATAATGACACAAATGATAATGGAGGGGCAATAACAATCAAATTGTCGAGACAAAAATTATTTATTTTCTGTGAGGTAGAAAGATGCTTGGTAAAAGTAAGTAAGGCAGACACCGAGACCCGAAATGGAGTCGTAAAATGTTTTACATTCAGGCCGGCGTCATGTTGTTTTTCTTTTTATACCATGTACCGTAGGTACAAAGGTATATTAATTTCGTGCAAATGTATGTAACAGGCAGAAGGAAGCATTTCCGACCCCATAAAGTATATATATTCTTGATCAGCATCAACAGCCGAGTCGATCTAGCCATGTCTGTCTGTCCGTCTGTCCGTCTGACCGTCTGTCAGTCTGTCCGTCTGTCCGTCTGTGTAAACGCCTAGATCTCAGCAACTATAAGAGCTAGAGTCACCAAATTCGGTATGTAGGTCGGAATGTTTTGCAAGCAGATCAAGTTTGTTTCAGATTTAAAAATTTCCCTCCCACTCCCCCGCAAATCAATAAAATCAATAAATCAATAAACGCCTAGAGCTCAGCAACTATAAGAGCTAGAGCCACCAAATTCGGTATGTAGGTCGGAATGTTTTGCAAGCAGATCAAGTTTGTTTCAGATTTAAAAATTTCCCTCCCACTCCCCCGCAAATCAATAAAATCAATAAATCAATAAACGCCTAGAGCTCAGCAACTATAAGAGCTAGAGCCACCAAATTCGGTATGTAGGTCGGAATGTTTTGCACGCAGATCAAGTTTGTTTCAGATTTAAAAATTTCCCTCCCACTCCCCCGCAAATCAATAAAAACGTTTTGCAGCCGCAAATATTACCATATATCTTTCTTTTTCTGCATAGGCATGCATATGTAGAACATGTATCAATACCGAAAATCTGGTAAAGATCGGATGAAAAACACAAAAGTTATTTACTTATC